>CAUYRB010083874.1:0-67139 GCA_963574695.1 Propithecus perrieri
TCTGCTTTGTCAAAGATCAGTTGGCTGTAGGTGGATTTTTTTTTAATCTGGGCTCTTTATTCTGTTCCGTTGGTCTGTGTCTCTATTTTTGTGTCAATAACATGCTGTTTTGGTTACTATAGCCTTGTGGTATAGTTTGAAGTCTGGTAATGTGATGCCTCGAGATTTTTTTTTTCTTAGGATTGCTTTGGCTATTTAGGCTCTTTTCTAGTTCCAAATGAAGTGTAGAATTATTTTTTCTAGATCTGTGAAATATGACATTGGTATTTTGATGGAGATTGCATTCAATCTGTAAATCACTTTGGGTAGTATGGACATTTTAACAATGTTGTTTCTACCAATCCATGAACATAATACATATTTCCATTTGTTTGTGTCATCTATGATTTCTTTCCTCAGTGTTTTGTAGTTCTCCTTATAGAGATCTTTCACCTTGGTCAAGTATATTCCTGGGTATTTTATTTTCTTTGCAGCTATTGTGAATATTATGGAGTCTTCGATTTGACTCTCAGCTTGACAGTTATTGATATATAGAAATGCTACTGATTTGTATACACTGATTTTGTAACCTGAGACTTTGCTGAATTTATTTATCAATTCCAGGAGTCACTTGGTGGAGTCTTTGGGATTTTCTGGATACAAGATCATATCATCAGCAAAAAGTGATAGTTTGACCTCCTTCCTTTCCTAATATGGATACCCTTTATTTCTTTCTCTTGCCTGACTGCTCTGGCTAGGACTTCCAGCACTATGTTGAACAGAAGTGGTGACAGTGGGCACCCTTATCTTGTTCCAGTTATTACTGGGAATGCTTTCAACTTTTCCCTATTAAGTATGATGTTGGATATGGGTTTGTCATTAATGGATTTTATAATTTTGAGGTATGCTCCTTCTATGCCTAGTTTGCTGAGGGCTTTTGTCATGAAAGTGTGCTGGATTTTGTCAAATGCTTTTTCTGCATCTATTGAGATAATCATATGGTTTTTGTTTTGCTTTTATTTATGTGGTAAATCACATTTATTGATTTACATATGTTGAACCATCCTTGCAGCCCTGAGATGAAGCCCACTTGGTCATGGTGGATGATCTTTTTGATGTGCCATTGAATTCAGTTTGCTAGTATTTTATTGTTTTTTTTTTTTCATCTATATCCATAAGGGATATTGGTTTGAATTTTTCTTTTTTTGGAAAAACAGACAACAACGTACACTGGGGAAAAGAAGCCTTATTCAATAAATGGGGCTGGAAAAATTGGATAGCCACATGCAGAAGAATGAAACAGGACCCCTATTTCTCACCACTTATAAAAATTAATTCAAGATGGATAAAAGACTTAACTGAAAGGCATAAAACCATAAGAATTCTAGAAGACAATGTAGGAAAAACGTATTTATATATCAACCTAGACAAATAATTTATGAAGAAGACCCCAAAGATAATAATTACAGCAATAACAAAAATAAATGGGACTTGATTAAATTAAAAAGCTTCTGCACAGCTAAGGAAATAATCAACAGAGCAAACGGACAAGCTATAGAATGGGAGAAAACATTTGCAAACTATACATTTGAAAAAGGGCTAATATCCAGAATCTACAAAGAACTCAAACAAATCAGCAAGAAAAAAAAAACTCCATTAGAAAAGTGGGCAAAAGACATGAACATATTTTTCTCAAAATAAGATAGAGAAATGGCCAAAAACACATAAAAAATTCTCAACATCACTAATCATCAGGGAAATGAAAATTAAAGCCACAATGAGATATCACCTTACCACTGCTAGGATGACTTTTATTAAAAAGACCGAAAACAAAACAAAAACAACAACAAAAACAAAACAGAACAAAAAAGACCAAAAACAAGAAATGCCGGTGTGGATGCAGAGAGACAGGAACACTTATACACTGTTGGTGGGACTGCAAATTAGCACAACTTCCATGGAAAACAAGTATGAAGATTTCTCAAAAAGCTAAAAGTAGATCTACCATTCAATTCAGCAATTTCATTACTGGGTATCTACCCAAAGGAAAAGAAGTCATTTTATCAAAAAGATACCTGCATTTTGAATGCTTATCACAGCACAATTCACAATGGTAAAAATGTGGAATCAACCGAAGTACCCATCTATTCATGAGTGGATTAATGAAATGTGGTATATTTATACCATAGAGTATTGCTTAGCCATAAAAAGGATGAATTCACGCCTTTTGCAGCAATTTGGATAGACCTGGAGACCATTATTCTAAATGCAGTAATCTTGAGAATGGAAAAACAAACACCACATGTACTCTCTAATGAATTGGAACTGAAGGGCACACATGTGCACAGAGGGAAGTAAAAGTCATTGCAAATCATGTGGGGCGGGGAAGGTGGGGAGAGGAAAAAACCTACCTAATGGGTACAATGAACACTATTCAGGTGATGGGCACACTTACAGCTCTGACTCAAGCATTACAAAAGCTATCTATGTAAACAGAAACATTAATACACTTCTAATATTTTGAAATAAAAAATAATTTAAAAAATCCCAAGAAATAATCATAGTTTGGTGAAGTAATGGTATTTTGTCTCTTTTCCTCACCTCAAAGCTCTAGTTTGTGTGAAGAGACCAATATATTGCAAAAATATAATAACACTAGCATCTAAATATTTTAGATCTGTCTTGGAAATACTGTATACAAATTTAAACTATTTGAAGTAGAATTGCTTTTCCCTTTATAAACACAGACTCAAATTTCAAGACATGATAAAAATATCTTGATCTCTAATATGTTCTATTTTTAATATAACACAGTATCCAGATAGTTGTTTACTTTTAACCTCATCTACTTTTTATCATAATCTAAGATGAATTGTGAACGACAGTTACATGTGTGTGGAAGTGCACAGTGGAGGTGAGGACCTTTTTGATTTTCAAAAGCACTGATAATCAACGTGGATAAACTCTTGCTCTTCATCCCACCTGCAGGCTTCTGGATTCATGCACTGATTTATGCCAGCTCAATCTTCTGACTTTTCATCAAGATGTTCAATATACAGTGCCTTCGTTATGAACTATAGTCTTCTCTATCATTAAAAGAAACACAAGTTAAGTAAGCTTTCCTCAAATGGCAGTGATTGCTTTCAAGTTCCTGAACATGCTGCAGTGGGCTTGACGAGGAGGATTGATTTATCGCTTTTTAAATAGATTCTTAATCTGCAAATCAATAAAAATGTTTCACTTCAGCAGTGGCACAGGGTGAATGACTCACCCTTGAAAGCAGAATGAATGCATGCTGCCTTTCTTCCTTTCTTTAATATACTCAGATTGCAATTGTGCTTTTGCTTTGCTTGGATTACTTGCTAAACTCCAGCGATTGGGAGTGCTTGAGATTTCAGCCTGGTTTCTCCATAAATCAAGTGAGGGATTGAATGTTAATCTGCTATTTTAACACTGCCATTCTCCTTGTTATGTAATGAGAAAGTTAAAACTCAAACATTCTTTAGCTGGCCAAAGATAAAATTAAAAGATGAAAAAACACAAATGTGGAGAACATTTTGTACCAAAGTGACACACAGTGTTTGTTAGGTTCAGATTTAGTATAAATTTTGAGAATTTAAGTGCTGTACAATTAGCTTGGTAAAGTCTACCAAAGAGTTAAATTAAAACACATAGGCTCAATTTTCCATATGTCATCTACTCTCCATACTTTACTATGTGTACAATATATTCTAAATAACTCTTCTTAGGGTTAGCCCGTAGGCAATTCGGAATTATCGTAAATGCTCAGGAATTCCAGAAAGAAGGCACTTCAGCCTCATAATCATCAAACATTTCTTCAAAATTTTCTAGCATTACCGATATTTAAAACAAGAAAAATCAAAGAAACTTATAACAACTTGCTAATTTGATTTAAGCATTTTTGCATAGTTTACATTTAATTTAACAAAGTCTCTATAACAAATTTTATTCCTGAACAATTTGAACTAAGTCACTATATGGTTTTGTAAAGTCCTTTTTCAAAAAAAGTTAAGCTAAAGGGTAGTGACATTTTCACTTCAATTCTGTCATTGATTCCAAAAAGGAAACTTCCTAAAAATATATTAGCTAAGAAGTTCAACTCTAATGTTTAAAAACTTTTGAGAAAGTAACCTCAGTTTTTGTTTAACCCAATAATAATATTTTATTCAAAATATTAGAATAAAAATCAACTCGAATTTAGGTAAATAAGAGTTCCTTTTTTTAATCTTAAAAAAATGTGTTATTTATTCTAGATTTAGAGATGCCGTATTTTATTTTCCTTTTATTTTTATTTTTTCCCAGTCTTAATAAAAAGGATACTTCCTGATGATCTACTTTTCTTCATTCACATATCGACACCAATAGACAATATGGAAAAAAGGTGGTGAGAATGGGTATTGGGTTCTTATTTGAAAGCTATGCTTGGTGAGAACCCCATCCACTGGGAATAAAAGTTATATTTAAAAAGTTAAATCTATTCCTGAGGATTCTCATTTTAAAATATACGACCAGTCTAGTTATTAAAGTAGAGAGAAGAATAGGAGAGAAAATCAAATATTGCTACAAATGGTTGACGAGTCCCCCAACCCCTTGTCACACTTCACTGACACCTGTAACATACACCAGCACTTTACACTGGCTCTCTCTGAGGGACAACATCATTAGCACTCTTCATGTACTACGTTCTTGATCTTATTACACTGCACAGATTGGGCAGACCTTTTTAGTGGCCAATGAGTAAGTATAACTTGACCACGTTTGCTTTGTGCTTATATTACCAAATCTCAATAGGGTGGTAGATATGTGGGATTATAATTATAAGATTTTAAAATAAACTCAGAGAAAAATTTTTATTGATACTATTTTCAAAATGTATGAGAGAAAATACACATAATACACAGACTTGAAGATATACCACACAGAGTTTACTGTAAGGCTTTGAAGGAGGAGTTTATACCACTGGTTGACCCTAACAAGACAGCCAAAGCACAGATCCCCAAACTCCTCTTATTTTATTATTCATCTTCTTACTCCAAGCAACTTCTCAGGGAAACATTTCAATGGGACACCACATGATTTTGCTTCTAAGCTTTCACTTTTATGTTATCTTCACATCAGACAGATTCAGGAGGAGGTGTGGGAGGGCTCCGATTTCTCTTCAACTACTCAGCCTTTAATTTGATTGAGTTTTATTTTGTTCAAAAGCCAGAAATGTTCTAAGACTTTTGTCCCCCAAATTACCTAAACAGGCTTCTCCAATAACCAACAAAGTGAACGGACCCTGCCTTTAATACCTGTTAATAAATATGGGTCAATGAATGTTCAAGAAATTAAAGCCAATGATCATAGTGTCAGTGAAAAGGATCTAATGAGAATTTCTGAGTCTGACACTGAGTCACAAATAGATATCACTTTATACATTAGATATCTTTTTGTAAAATCTATATCTGAAAGAAAAGTATAAAATTCAAACTATTTTCTTCTTTGATTTTTCTCATGGTTCTGACTATATGTGGCACATACACTATTTTAGCCCTCAAGAAATTTTAACATTTATCTCCAAAGCCCAGAACTCATTAAAGGAAGATTCTGTTTTTGTTAAAATGTAGTCTGTATATAACTGATTCTTCCATGAAAAACACTATAAGAAAATATAGTGGTTAAAATATTTAACTCTGGAGATTGACCATTTACATTTACATTCATTTTTCCAGTATTTAGTAGCTACGTGACATCAACAAAGTTATTTATTTTCTCTTTTTCTTGATTTATATATTTAGGCAATGAAAATTATAGTAGGGTCTACATCATGTAGTTATTGAGAGGATTAAATGAGATAATTCACGTAAGGTGCTTAGCACACAGCAAATGCAAAATGTATGCTATCTATTTTACTAACTTTATGGTAATAGCTAATTAATTTGAGTTTGATTGACGTGCTTTATTGCCCTCATTAAAATATACATTAATCTGTCATCTAATATTTATTGGCAAGGCACTCTGGTAAGTATTACAGTCTTAAAGGTAGTTGCCATAAATAATTACCAAATCACTGGAAGTTCTGACTTCTCAAGGCTTGAATAGTTAAGCAGTCATTCTAATTATGCAAGGCTCTAAGTGTACAGGTGAACTCATGACCTAGAAAATGGATATGCTTCTGGGTTCAGTCAACAAAGTGGTATGAAAGTACTATAGCTTAAGATGTTGCTAAACACTGGACACCAATAGAGTCCTATGACTTTCATCAGTAAAATCTATTGCCCTCATATCCTACTGAAATTTGAAATGATAAAAGCTACTAGTGTTTACTCTAAGGCAGGGATTGTGTTCATCCTTTTTACTGCATTTAATTCAGAATTTTCCTATGAGAAGAATATAATCGTTATTATGCCAAAAAAGAATGCTAAAGTCCAGAGAGTTTAAATAATATGTTTCCAAGTCACATAGTTGGCAAAGGTAGAATTTAATCCTAGTTTACACCTTAGATATGTCACTATATCATGCCAATTCTCAAATACCTAGCCCTTATTTAAGAGACCATTTTAGTATTATCTTACACATCTGGCACATGCATATAGCAGCAAAGGTCTTAGAGTAACACCTGTGCATGTCAGGATCTAAGCCATGTGACTTGGATCACTGCCCTGTCTTATTAAATGAGTAAATCAGAGCAATGCTCAATGAACACTGTCCAGGTCCCTGGTGAATTTAACATTTATGGTTTTGACTGTTTTGTGAAGACTTCAATGGTCCATGGCATCTAGAAACCTGTAATTTTGTTGAGGTGAAAATTTGAACGTGTAGTGCCAAACTGGCATGTAAGAGTGAACCATTTATAAAGTGTGAAGACCTAGCTAAAACCAACATTTGCATCTTGACATTTTTCACAGTATTTCTGTGTGCACAATTACTTTAATCAAGTGATTTTTAAAAATTTCTGTTAAATTAGGTTTTTTAAAAAACAAAGAATAAACCTGCAAAGGAAATAAATTAATGCTGGTGGGAAAGAATCACTTAAAATTTTCAGTTACTCTTTACTGTAGTTTTTTTGAACATTAATTAGTATTTTGAATATTTTGACTATATCAGAATATATCTGAATGATATATTTGTGAAGATGCCTTTTATTGCACAGCAAAGTTCGAATAGGATTTTCCTAGTTATACTAGCTAAATGGTTACTGTGTATATTAACTGAATGAGAAAACATCATTTATTTTATATAAGTAAAAGAGGAAGAGCTCATCTGATTGGTTAAATCAATAATAACAATAATTCATACAAAGTCCACTGAGATTTACAGTTTACTACCAACCATGTGAGGTAGGTAGAATTATTATTATCCTATAATAATTTTAAAGGTGGGAAAATGGAGGCTTAGAAGAATTAAGTAACATGCTCAGCGCTAATCAATAACATTTGATTCAGATCCAGGTCATTTAACTCCAAATTCTGTGCTTCTAAAGTCTACTTTGTTAAGAATTGTTCGAATATTTTTAACCAGGATTGCATATCTGATACCAGTTTAAGAACCAATGTACCGATCTTATCCCACCCAAATCTGCCTGCTTAATACTACTCGTAATGGTGACCATGAGGACATCTGATTTCACTTTGGCGATTCCATGCACAGTCTCTTAAGTGAACCCCACCATAATTCTAACGTAACTACTAGGACTGAGAAGAATGAGGCAGAGAGAGTAGGACTTGATGAAGGGAAAGCGAAGAGCTCATCCAGGAAGCCATATCTTTTAGCTGTGGATGCTATGTTCTTTTATTCAAAATATCTCTTTGATGACAACAGTAATTTAATACGATCTAATAATTCATATGGATAATAGAGAATAAGCAAGGTTACGTAATTCTGAAATTATCTATGTATTGAGGGAATGTTTTTTTCAAGAGGGCATTCAATGAAAAAAAATAAAGTATAATGAAATCTTTGAAATAACAAAAGTTGGCATGCATATAACTCTACCTTTATGCTTATTTTTTCAATTAAGAAAAAGAGATTCAGGGAGATTGGAAGATTTTCCTAAGATTGCAAAGCTAATAGGTGAGGGGGAGAAAAATCAAGATAGAAACTAGACATTCAAACTCTTAATTTTCTGAATATAAGCTAAGGAAGAAAAGAAAAAGAAATAAATTACAGTAGAAGCAAAGTTTAAATAAAAAGGAGAAACATGAAACCATTGGAGGTATTAAAAAAAAGTGAAAAAGTTAAGATAAAGACAAACGAGTCCTAAATAAAGTAACTTGGAAAATAAATGTCGGGGGATGAAAATAGAAAAGAACATAAAACACAAATATGCAGGTATCCCAAAAGGTAGAGAAAAGAACAAAAATACTTTTTTCATAAATGACTTACTCAAAAAAAAAAAAAAGTTTCATATTATAAAGACTTACAAACCCATTCAAGCCTTTTGGTATAGAAGGAGTCAGTAGCCATGAGCTGCCCACCTCTCTTGTTCCAGAAGCTAATTACCTTTGTGCTGAGGCCTGTCACCAAATAACAGTGGCTTAGTCACTATTAAGTTGGGAGAGGTACATGTTTCAAGAACAAGCCGCAAAGCTAAAGGGACAAAGTAGAAGGAATTGGGCCTTTGTTTACTGAAGAGGTCAATTGATTTCAAAGCATACAGCTGTTCTATAGTTTATCATGAACAATCTTACAGAGAGTTGCTGGCAGAAAATGCTACCATTTACTGAAATTCTTGGTAAATTATTAAACACTTGGCACAGACTCATTTATATTGAGTAGAAGCAAAAAGATTAAAAAAGAAGTCCCACATGTAAACGGCAAGAATGTAAATTAAATTTGCCTCTAGCAGATTCCTTCAATGCCGCAACTTCTTTTGGAATATTCCCTACTCTGGTCTATTTTTCTTGATAAACAATCAAAGTATTAAATATGTTTGCCGTAGTATCTAAAGTAATCAAAATGGAAATAGTTATTTGACTTTTGCTCCAGTAATTTTTTTCCTAGCTCTTTTTCATTAAAAAATTTACATTTGTAGCACAACCCAAGACATCAAATTGGTATTAACTGATCAACACATAAGTGCACACATAAGAATAACATCTATTGAATGTTGGGCAGGAGGGAGGGGGGAGAAGGGGCCGGGTATATGCATACACAAAGAGTGCAATGTGCACCACCTGAAGGATGGACATACTTGAGACTCGGACTTAGGGGGGAGGGAGGGAGGGCAAGGGCAACATACGTAACCTAAACATCTGTACTCCCATAATATGCTGAAATAAAAAAAAAAGAGAAAAAAAAAGACACTAAATGGTAAATCTATGAATGTTCTCAGAGAAATTTGAAAGAAGTACATGAAACTACATGTAGCAAAGCCTATAGCATAAAAGGAAGCACTTTAAAATAGCCATATCCATGATAAAGTATAATAATATCTTGCATATACTCTAATTGTGTTTCTACTGCAATATCTTTATTATAAGACAAGGCAGAAAATGAGAAACGTGGGTAACAATAATAATATTAGACTTTCATAGAGTTTTATAATTCGAGAATAGAATTCAACTTTTTTGCTATTTTTTCAGCAGATAATACAGTGTATTATCTTTTAATTAAGTCTATTTATAGCATAGAATGTGTGATAGTATGTATATTGTGTTTGTGGTTTATGATGAGTCAAATAGTGTTACTTTTCATAATTCCATTTAATATTAAAGTCTGTGAATTTTAGATTAAGTGAATGTGAATCCAACACGTACAATCAAAAATGAAAAAGTTAGAAAAAATGGCTGAGTTTTTAAAACTTAATTTTTATGTTCTATTTACTCTAGCTAATAATAAATTGGTTGAATGGTAAAATTTTGAGGAAGGAGAGATGCCGCCAAAGAGTAGGATGTAGGATCATACATACGAAAGTCTTCTTTATAAAGAAGAGGAGTAGAAAGATGTTTCACTTACACGGTTCATTTTTAGATATCATTTATGACTGCTGCTTTCTGTTAGGCCTTTTAAGGTGGAGCCAGTTTAATAGATTTTAATGTGAAAAGAAAAAATGTCCATTCCGTCTTCTAATTATATTTCTTTAAATTTCTGTTCTGTGTTCCAAATGCTTTAACATAGCTGTAACTTTAAATCTGTCAATTTAGCATATGTACTCATATTGAAATATCAGAGAGATTATGAGCAAACCGTAATTTTTTATCACTTTGGCTAAAGTGATGAGTGAGGCTTGAAGGTTGGATAAAAATTGACACTATGAAGACAAAACATTTTTTTCTTTCTCTACTTGTTTTTGAGACCAACATTTAGAAAATCATGAACAGTGGCTCTGGGAAAATTCACCTATCCTCTTCTCAAAATCTCTCCCAATTGTACAAGAAAATTTCTCAGCAAACTCTGATAACAACAGGAAGAATTCTTCTCGTTTGGAATCACAAAGGTAGGGTAATGTGGCTGGCTCCTTACTTCTTTGTGTGTAAGTTCATGCCAAGAAAAAAGTGTGTAAAATACTTATTCTCAAGAGAAAAAGAATCATTCACTGACTGCAGTCTATATGACCCTATCTCATCTTTTCATAACTATGATTTGTCTTTTTTTTTAAACTTTATTAATACTAAGAGAACAGAGATTCCACAGCCTTTACTCTGAGAAAAGAGTAGATGGTAGATTATGTCTTTAAAAAAAACACTTTGGAAAATGACATTAGGCTTTAACTAAAATAAGTTTAATACAATTACACATGTTGCTATTCTCTGGCTGGATATACACAAGTTAAGATGTAGGGGCAATTAAAAGCAACGCTCCTCAGCCTAGCCCCACAGGCTGCTAGGGAGCTTTCACAAAATCCCCTTCTATCTTTTGTTAGAAAATGAGCAAAGAGAAAGCAAGTGGGAGTATGGCAGGATGATACTGATTACATGATTTTTATAACAAACTGGATGAACATCCAGCGTGCCATTATGATTTAGAGACTTGGTCCTTAGTAGATGTTAGCTTTGTCTTGAGATAGTACATCATATTTAAGGCTAAAGCTGCATTAATCCAAATGGGTTATTAGTTTAGATTCCTTTGGCCTCTGAGGTTTAAACACAATTTTTGAATCTAATCATTCATGCCCTCTATCAGCCAGTTCCCTCATTGAGAGATTCCTAGGGCCCTACCTTCTCAGAGTCACTTCTAGGTGTTAATTCCTGTTATGGGTAACAAGAAGGTGGCTTTCCCTTGATTTCCCTACTACTTCTCACCAAGAGCATTTGGGTACTAAGCAGACTTTACTGAACCTTTAGGATGATGAAATGGGCTGACATCACAGAAACACAAACAATCCACAACTGAACATCAATTGTGTCACTGATACCCTTCAGCCATGGTGCTATTTGCAATCACTCACTGGCCACTTTTGCCTCAAGCTCCAGACACTGCCATGCTGTCTGCTTTCCTATACTTCCGTTTCTCCCTGTCTCCCTTGATCTCCTGACACCCCAAGTACATGCTCATTCCTTTTGTGGAACAATTTTATCATTGTCTTCTCCCAAACTACTTGCTCAATGTCTACCTTCTATTCTCAAACGACTTTCCTCAAAAAAAGTTCAATTTCTAACAGAAACCCTTGATTGCAGCTGTATAAAAAGAAATATATATATATATATTTATATACTTTTTCCCCACCTGCTCCAGACTTTTTAAAAATGGTTTTCTTTAATTAAATCAAGTACAGTAACCATTTGTGATTTATATCCTATACATGTAATTAGAATTATGACTTCACATCAAGCGATTTTAATGTATCACCATATTAAGAAGGAAACATATTCTATATGAAAGCTAACAGACAAATAGTAAGTAGAATATTATTAAAAATCTGGTCAGTACATCTTTAATCTTTAATTGTATAAATGTATGATGAGGCTATTAATAACACATATTGAACCATTTTTATTAAGTTTTGAAAAAAAATTAATTTTACCCTAGGATAATCAATACCCTTAAATGGAACAAAACTCATGTATGATATTGATTTGTAGGGAGGGAAAAGTCATTAAATTTTTGCTTAGGGGAATAAGTAAAATTATCCATAATATGAATATTAAAAAATACTAATTCACTTTTTTTCTAGAAGGAAAGAGACATGGGGAATTTCTAGTAATACTGTTTTATAGAAAAGCTCATTTTAGGAAGAGAAAGGAACTTTAAAAAAATATTTGATATCTTGGTAGCAATTAACAAAACTTTGCCTATACCAAATATTAAATAAATGCTAGTGAACAGAATGAATTGGGTCATTTGGTTGCATGGAATAAAAAATCCTGGCCAAACTAGCTCAGATAACAGACCAAGAAAACATGATGACCTGGAGGTGGGCTGTTTTCTGTATAGTCATGTATGAGATAGCTCCAAGAACTAGTCAATTAATCTTTCCCATGGGCCAAATGATGTTCCTTCATATGTGTTCTGTTCTCTTCTTTCCAAAACCAACTTCCATATAGTTTTCCCTCCCTTACAAATTTAGCTTGCAAATGGTTTAGGCTTGCCATTGTCTCTCTGGCAATCTTAATGAATCATGTCCTTTTCTACTCCTGCTTCTAACCAACTGAGTTTTCTATTTTCTAATTTAAAATTTCTTAAATAGTAATATGATTGCCTGACTCATCTTCTGGGTTAATTTATAGGTTGTAGGTCACTGGAAGGACTATGCAGAGATTGACTTTGGATTAGATGCCCATCTGATCCTATCAGTTGAATCCTATCAGTTGAAGGAGTAGAGCACATATTTTGTCAGATGAAAGATTTCCCTTAAAGAAAGTGTTATCAGAACAGGCAGTATGACATCTGTCAGGAAAGAAAATTATTATGGATTGTTCTCTGACCAATAAAAGGGCTATGTTTTACAAATGAGAAACCAGATAACACTGTCTTGCTCAGATTCTTACTGTACCGAATAACTGTGGATATCTAACACATATAGATACCATTTACAGAATGGAATTCTCTTCTTGTTCCCTACCTCCCACCTCTTTCACACTCACTCTCAGTCACTTAGTCAAAACATCTCCAATAAGTAGGTACAGGGACAAAATAGAAAAAGGGCGTGCACAATAGGGGCTGTGCTGGAGATTGGGAGATCACCCATCAGGTTAGACATACATAGTAATCGGTTCACATTGATATGCTGGATATCATTGCAACTTCCGGGAAAACTAGAGGGAAAGTTCAGGGAAAATTAGTATAATCTTTATTTGTTGCTTGGAGAACACCCTTCCTTCTCCCTATCAATGGAAGGGATAAAAGTCTATGTTAATTATGTATTTGCTCCCTTTCTATAGAGTTTGCATGGGTGGACAATCTGTTCACATGTAGAGGTGGGGAGATTTACTAAGGAAAATGAGAAAGAGCAATACTCAGAGGACGATTTCATGCTAAAAACACTGAATGGTAAGAAAGTGGATATCGCAAATATATATTTGTATTAGTTGTTTATTTACTTTTCTTTCTCTGAGACGGTAAAAGCCAATTTGGCAGGTGGAAGGAGAGTTGGAAAATAATTCCACAAAAAGCAGGTAAAGCATGCATATATTTTTTTTATATTCACAGACATACATTCACAATGCAGATGGAATGAGGAAATATTCATTCCTCAGATAAACAGATTGATCTGTATATCACATAGTGTATGTCCTTTTTTCTAGTCACTATCAATAACTAAAAAATGACTTCTAATATATTCAGATTAGCACAAAACATAGAAACCTATTATCACTCTGTTCCGAGTATATTATAGAAAACAAATGTGATAGTAGAGGCAAGAAAGCATGTCTCATTTGTGCTGGATATGAAACATAAATTAAGAAAATAGATGGGAAAAAAAAAAAACTTCTTTATACTGAGCCTGGGAGTTTCTCCCCAGGATTACATTCAACATTTTCTAGTGATGCTAAGGATAGAAACAACCAGCTCTTGAACTTTGAAGTAATTGGTTCACAGCTGTGCTTATACTGAGATAGAAATATGAAAATACATTTGTACAGAGGAAGGTTTTTTTTTTTTTTTGGTAGTTGTAATGAGAGAGTTGTCAAATTAAATGCAAACTGCTGTAAGTAAAATAATTACAAGTGGAAATTCAATTCCTGATACTTTCACTGGGTGGGTGCATGTGCTATATTTCCAGAAGGAAATCTTATGTTAATTGTAAAAAGAACTCCTGTGCTATGTTATTTTCTTACATTAGTGTCAAGGACCCAAAAGTGACCTGAAGTGATTTTTAGATGTTTTTGTATCATAAAATCATGAGTAAGACACTGAATCAATGCAACACGGTACACTTTGAGCATTTGTTAGACGTGTGAACTCTTGGGGAGGGACACAAAGGAAGTAAAGACATTTCTGGCTGTAGAGATATTTGAAATATACTTCAGAAAGCAAGATCAGCACATTTGAAAGAGGGATGATATACTGATAATCAGAAGAGAAAGATCAGTGGGGTCTGAAATCATAAGAAAAGGCTTTGTACATGAGATAGAATAATGGCTTATAACAATGGCTATAGAGTAACAGGAAGGCAGACAGAAGGCATTTTAGAGAGCATATATATATATAATGTCCATGTAGCAGGAATGCACACAGGTGCGTGAGGAGGGAAGAAGACGGAGTAAAGACAGAGAGAGCGTGGCTTGTTTAGGGGAGAATAAGAAGTTTGACTTGGCAGAAACTGAAGAGTCCCACTGGGTTGTGCTCTCCATGTGTGACATGGAGAGCTTTGAGCTTTCTATATGGGCTAACTGGAAATATATGTGTATGTGTGTCTGTGTTTGTGTGTGTGTGTGTGTGTGTGTTTATGTATATATAAAGTCTGCAATGCAATTAATGGTCGTATAATGAGGGGTGGGACTTACTGGAGAATTGATTAAAAAAGAACTGGGATTGGTCTAGAAATGTGAAGAAGATCTGGAACTTATTCCAGCTATATGACTAACATACTGTATGATCTTGAAAATGTCACTTGGTTTCTTCACAGTTGGTAGAAACATCCAACTCTAATATTTACTACTATTTTATCATAAATTTATATGAAGTCAAAACTTAAAGTAAAAGAAAACACTAATTTTTTTGATGTGGTTGGAAAATAATTACTATAAATATTACAATAAAATAATTAGTAATTTCTAATATATTTGCCATCCATATTTTGTTTTTACAAAAAAAATGATATATATTATTTAGGTACCTGAACATTTAATGGTAAAAGTATTGATTAAATAGGATATTTCATAGTTTTTTTAATCCTAAAAGTTGTTCATTCCACCAGATTAGAATCTCTGTGAGGGGGAGGAATTGTGACTAACATAGTCTGTGCTTTTAATAGTATCTGGTCCACAGAAAATGCTTAACTTTGTCAATGTTGAAAGACAATGCCTAAGTGTATATGCCCATGCTATGTACTTCAATTTAGATTTCATCAAAAAAAAAAAAAACCCAAAAAAACACATAGACTTCCTTGTCAATTAAAAAAATTTACTTAGCTGTTAATTGCTTAAAAATAAAATAGACATGATCTCAGCTGTTGCTGTACCTCAGAAACCTGTAAGTAACTTATATACAAATTAGCTAAAAAACACAAGGAACACTGATGGAACTGATAAAATATTTACATTTAGATCCAAATGATGATCTATGAATATACATGCAAATGTCAAGCAAATGTCAAGTTAATATTCTAAAACTTCTAGCTTAATGTGAAATAGTCTGTTAATCACCTAGTTTATTTATCTACCAGGGATTTAACAATAGTTTGCCTCACTTTTCCATTTAAAGAAATTTTTGTCAAGTTCAAAAGTGGTTATAGAATAAAAGATTTGATGGTCAGGTGGGTCAGATCAGGAAGAAATCAACGTTACAAGAAATATTAATAAATAGCTCTACCACTTTCTCTTTGTGGGATTTGGATATGTCTCTTTATCTCTTTGTGTCTCTGTCAACTCAGTTTGTAAAGTGGATTGAGTCATGGTACCTTTCTCATGGGTAGATATAAGAGATGATATATGCAAATCACTGAGCTCACTGCCTGACACACAGAAAGCATTCAGCACCCATTGGTGTCTATTATTATTATTATTATTATTATTCTTATCCCAACCACGTTGCTTTGTTCAGAATTGCAGAGAAAATACAGATCCTTCAAGGTACCTTTAGGATAAATAAATGATAATATGTGGCAAATCAACATTAGACACTTACCAATATGGGCATATAAGTTAAAAGTGGTAGTAATAATAATTTTTAAAAACCTTGCAAAGGCAAAGTAATTGGAAATGTGATCTTATGTGTCAGCTTACATAATGAATAAAAAGCACCTGTTTCAAAAGCAAAGATTCATCCAGTCTATATATTTTAATATATGCTCATTTTGTAGTCAACTGTAGTTCAGACTAATATTAATATTCCCCAAATGACAAAATTGCATCAACTGAAAATTTGGTTTCTGCCTGATATTCTGTGTTAGCTTTTCTATTTTAGACTCAAATAAGCAGTGTGAAAAAGCCTTAAAAAGTCATTGTCATTCCTGATCGCAGTTCACATTACATTACCTGTAGAATTTCATCCCCAGTTGAATTACTCATCACCAATCTGATCATTCTTCTATAATTAGACTCTTTCGGGGAAGGATAAACTCTGAATATTAATATCAGAAAACTAGATTTAGAACAAAGAACAGGATTGAAGGCAATTTTTGAATCCATCATTAAAATTTTTAGCTTTATTGTCATAGAAATTATTCCTGTGTCTTTTTAATGGACAACTTACAATAGAAATAAACAAACTCATCTTTCCACTTCTTATATTAAGACATTTTCCTACTAAAGTCTCCTTGAATTGGTCTTCCTTGGAACAGCCTTTTAAACTTGGCATTTATTTTAAATTAAATAATCAATATAAAGGCCCTAGGAATTTAACAGAGTTAAAGTAAAATAATAAATTATTTTGATCAAATGTTATTCAACATGTTCATTGTTTTTTATTTACTTTCTTATCTCTTCCTCATTCATTTCGAGCCCAAGAAATGCAGAGGTGACTTGGACCTTGGAGACAACTTAATCCAATCCTCTATTTTACAAATGAGGCCCAAGAATCTTGAGAAAAATAGATCCTTAAACCTCAAGGCAATTTGGACTTTCAACTATTGTTACAAAACATATAACTCAGCATTTAATGAAATCTAGGTGTTCGAATCCACATTGACAAGGGAGTAAGTCAATATGATATTCATTTACAATAATAAGGGAGCCTATAAACTTGGATAAAATCCCTTAAATAAAAAAAGAATGAAAAATCAGAGAATTTGGAACTTCGGGAATAAGAAATGAACAAACTTAAAACCAAGATTTTAAAAAGAAGAGTATTACATATATATCACAGATTAAAGATATAACACACATATCTTTTGTGATTTTCATTATTATAGGAGAAATGTAAAGATGTAATCTCTGTACCCTCCTCAAAAGAGAAACTAAGATGGAATTTTTCACATATCTTTCTAAAACTTCTTTCTCACGTGTCTTCTTTCAGAGAGAGTTACAAATGTTTGGCTTTGACATGTTCTCTAGAAAGGATATGGGGATGTTGGTCATACATATATGAAAATGACACACATTTTCTCAAGGGTAGAATCCCTTGTCCATGTGATTTGGAACTCAGGGAAGGAATGTCCCTCTATAAACTTTTGAATTCCTAAATGGAAACTGAATTGTAAACTTTTCACGGGGCACATGGCCTGAGGTATGACACGCTGACTTTGATGTCCAACCAGATGATGATGGTGGACAGGCTGGCTGCATTGTTCTTTATTTCAGCACCAATTTCTATGCCTTTCCCATAGTGCTAAAGAATAAGGTTTATTGTTTCAGCCTGTATTAGGTAAACTATCCTAAATATGGGTAGACAATAATTCTTAGTAGATGAGGATAATTATGTTATACACATAGAAAGTACATTTGGTCCAGGTAGAAATATGCTAATATTTTTAAAATAAATAGCTATGAGATATATTATAATAATTGTGTTACTTTATATATGTCTGTTAGTTTTTAAAATAAGCTCCCTTTTAAAATGCTCCTGAAATGTATAGTTTAATAATTATGGCTTAAATTATGATTATTAAATCACTTGAGTTTAAGCCTCATCTTCATGATAGTTTGTATTAGTGAAACATTTTTCAGTGATAGTTCCCTGTTGTGAACTACGATAGCTATTATTATACTGTTCATTTGACACTTAGAATATGTTATATAGCTATACTTTTTAACAAATATCTTTATATAAACTAATCGCTTTTTGAGAGCAAGATATATATGAGTTATTTTTGCATAGCTTTTTTTAAACGAAATACATCTTCAAAAATCTATTAAATGCAATAGGGTGTAGGCAGCCCTGAAGGTCACTGGGAGGCACTTTACCTTTGCCTCTTTCTCAAACTTGGAAATAGGGAAAGAGAAAAATTTTATGCAAATGAAACTGAAATAAATAAGGGATTGGCACAGAAATAAGGGATGTCTCCATTAGGTGACAAAATGCAGCATCATTTCCAACCAATGTATCCATTTGAAGTTTGTTCACCAGTGAAACCTGAGTAAAGGGAAAATCCCAGAGGCAGATCTTGGCAGTATGTTTCCTCTTGTTTCAGGTAGGGGGTGTCTGGTGCAGGTCTGTCTTCAGAAAGGAGGTTTTATATATCAATAACAGAAGCCATTCAGATCATCTAATTCTTCTTGTTCTGATTTCATGCATACCCAGAAAATCCCCAGTTACAATTTTCTTCCCATGTAGCCAGGGGATGTTTTTCCTTAAAGTTAACATTTCTCATTTTAAATTAATAAATGGAAGTGTTGGTTTTATATGTTAGTCTCTGTAAATTTGCTTAATATGAATATACTGATATGTGATGGACAACCTAAGAAATCAAATGTCTGAAACTGCAAATTTGAAGGCCAAGACTTGTCCTATGATGATTTTGCCAAGAGAATGTCACTCTCTGGGGAACTTTCTGGGCAGTCAATTGGCTTTCCTCAAGGACAAGTGACTTTCTGGACAACATCCCTTTTCAATGTGTTCAATATAGGACATCCCTTGCCAATTATATTATAAGCTTTTCCATCAAAGGTAGAGATTGCCTCATACTTTGTATTTCTGCCCCTACATGTACTAAAAAAAAATTATTATGATGTAATAAAATGCAACCTTAAAAATACTAAAATTACAGAATTTTACTTTCTTCATATATTTTTTTCTTGCCAAAAAACCAGATGTATTAAAAGATAACTTTAATCAAAATAACATCCTATGTATTTATTCAAAAGACTATTCTGTTTTATACACAAATTGCTCCATTGAAATGAAAAAGTATATCAGAAAAATACCCCCATATAATAACAAAGAGTTATAAAAGAAAAGCTGCTAATTTTCTGTTTATTGTTCATGAAAGCCTCTAGAGGGATGCTTAGAGCTAGTGCAATGAATTACTCTTATGTTCAATTTCTTGCTGCATTATATTTAGAAGACTAAGTTCAGCAGCACATAGGCTTAAGAGTGTATTCCATGTTAGAATTCCATTCTCACAAAGATGTTTTCCCTCTGGCACTATGTTTTACACAGCTTGTAGCAGGATGGATATTTAAAATAGGTAATACAAAAGTATATTTTAGACAATGAGTCAATTTGCATATTAATGCCCAAACACTAAATGAAACTGTTTTAGAATTTTAGGAAAAAAAAGATTTAATTTTTCTCTACTTTTAGAAAAAAACTTTTAGGGTTTTTTTTTTTATTCTAATGTTTTTAAATTTTAGAAGATATTCTTTTTGGCAGAAACTGGAAGACTGTTGTAGAAAAGTCACATTACCTAAAAATTCCCAGCAAAATCATTGGTATAAAATTAAGTTTCCTAGCTTTGTAGCATTTATTTCAAATTTTTAAACTCCTCTTCATTATTAGAATATTTATTTTCAAAACTTTCTTTTCAAGGGTGTTTGGTCAAAGGCATTAAATGAGAAAAATGGCAAATTTCCTTTCACTTTAAGGATGACATATTATGCTAACGAAACTAATGACAAATGGTCATCTCCTCTGTTGAGCTATAAATGGAAAATACACTTTAATTTTGCCAATCGCCAGTGCCATTGAGAGTACTTTTCCATAGGCATGGACAACACAATGACCTATAGCTGAAAATCAACTGAAAAAAATGTTTTTTGTTAATAGAGGCAGCATGTAAAAGGCTAGATATCAGTGACTGAGCATGCAGGAATATACTAAAAGTTTATACACATTAAGGTGTCTTTATTTGATAATTTCTAATTGAACATTTTCTACACTTAAAGGACCATTATTTTTCAATGTTTAGTATCTCCTTAAACAAAAGAGGAAAAAGTATTCAGTGTAGGAACTGGCAACAGATTCTTCCTTGGCTTCAGAATGCTCACTATACATAATACCAAATGAGAAAAAGGGAATGTTATGGTTTATTGCTTCAGCTATTAGTGAAAAGTATAGCTGCTTAAATGTAATTTTCAGGTATTCTTTAATTTTTTCCAAACTATCATTTATTTTAATGATAACTTAACTTTTAGCTCAAAAAAACTAAAGGAACTCAAAAAGTATATCATTTTACTCATTTGCATTTTGGTTTGAAATTATAGCTTATAGAATATTAGGATTATATCAACCCATTTAATTGGTTAGACTAATACCTATTGCAAGTATATACTGGCCTACCAATAAAAACATAATTTAACAGGCCAACACTTGATAAAATTCTATTAAGCAATCTATTTCTCAGAATTTCTTGTGTATTATCTAATAATTTCATTTTTTCTTTTTCATTTCCTCTTCTTACTCCTCTTCCTCATTCTTCTTGAGTACATGCTGTTCCACTATTTACATTGGAGTCAACTTGAGGAATAGCACTGTGTTTTATCCATCTCTATATCCTAGTATAGTCCTGGCATATAGTTGTTGCTTAATACGTGTTTATTGAATAAATTAAATGTATGCATCGACAGTCTAGCAGTTTCACTCAATTATTTATATCAACTGAATTGGTAAGAAGCACTTGAAACATGTAATGAATATTTTCTTACTTAACTGTATGGTTGGTTCCCAAAAATCTTAAGATCGTTGCTTATCACCCAATTGATTACTTCAGAATGAAAAATGCTAACCACTTTGAGGCCATAGCAATGGAACATCATGAAAGCTTTTAGTAGCAAAGTGAAATACAGCTGATATAGTTGATATAATAATACCATTTGTTTTAGGTCACTTTATACCAATAGATGTAACCATAAATATGCAGACTTAAAAAAAATGCCAATCTACTTTGGAAGTTCTTTATCATTCAGCAACAAACACACTTTAATTGGATAGGCTGTATGTAAATTTATTTCAAGATAGGAGTAACTGTGAGAAGTCATTAGCAATACAAAGTCTCAGTGAGAGAGAGAGAGAGATGGCACTCAGACAGGAGTGAAAAATAACAGATTTAATTTTAGCTAAGGCACTCTAGAAACCACTGAAGATAGTAAAGTGATACTGATAGGGATGACGATAGAGTTGGAAGAAAATTAACAGTCGATAATCAATATATGGGTAAATGTCTGTCATTCAAGAGAGGAAAACTGATGTTGCATCACAAAGTCCATGATACTACACACAAATAAGAAAATGAATGAAAACCAAGACTATAATATGAAGAAACCAATTTTTCTTAGACCATTCAAGATTGCTTTAGAAGACCATTATTTTGTGACTATTTAAATCTCTTTTTAACCTTCTAATTATATTTATTATGTATTATGGATAAAATACCACAAAAAATGGTTTAAATGTAGGAATGGCACAGAATACTGCAAGTAGTAGTTAACCTGAAATACATAATCCAAAGTTACTCAGTTAATGAGATCTAACCCCATGTAATATATTAATTACTGCTATAGACTTGGTAGGTGTCTAATCACACTGTGAGTGAATACATAGTACAGAATTCAATATCTGTTAGGACCAAAGAGCTATGAATTAAACAGAGTTAACCTCAGCTGGATAGCTGTTAGAAATGCCGTGGGAAAACAATTATATTTCCTTACTAATAGGAATTAATACCAACAGAATAAATACAAGTCTACTGTAGATATTCAAAGTAACAAGAAAATATTCAGTTAAAAATAAATATTAATTTCATTGACAAATAAGTCAATTTCATTGACAAATCCAAAAAAAGGATTTTTCTTAAGCTAGTAGATTTCTGGCTAAGAAAGATAATACTTTTACCTAGCTAATCATGAGAGTAAATCACTAGTAAACAAAATCACCAGTGAACTTAGTCACTAGTGATAATATGAGGAACAACTTTTGAGGCTAAATACATATAACTCTTCTAGCAATACATAGTTCACAGTTTTCATTCTGTTCAACATAGAATGAGGTATGTATATAAAATCTTATTAATAGATATACATATGTTTTTTTGTTTGTTTCAGCATATTATGGGGGTACAGATGTTTAGGTTACGTATGTTGCCCTTGACCCCCTTACCCCCCTAAGTCCGAGTTTCAAATATGTCCATCCTTCGGGTGGTGTGCATTGCACTCTTTGTGTATGTAAATACCTGTCCCCTTGTACATATGTTTTTGAAGAAATATATAAAATGTTTTTCCCATTTTTTTTTCAAATCAAGAAAGGGACAATAAAATTGTAGTAAATAAATATATCACAAAATTTATAATACCGTTGTAGATTGTGGCCACTTAAAGCGATAATGATGTTTCTGGCTTACTTCTTGGCCCCACCGGCCTTTCCCCCTTGCAGCTGTTCTATTTAACCTCTGTCCTTGGGCTCAGCTTGACCTAGTCTCCTGAGATGAGTACTGCTTTAAGCAGATAGGCTCTTAAAGAAGCCCTTTGTCAGTAACTCTCCAGTTAGCCACTGCTCCACTGAGACTCATTATCCTCCAGGGCCCAAGTGTGTGTTAGTACCCTATCTCTTTTTTGTGACCCCAACTCCCACTGACTACATTCCTATTCAGTACCCATGCTCGGGAACAGCCATCGGTAGTCTGGTTTCCTGGCACTTGGTCTGCTAATGACAGATGGATATCTGCCAATTACAGGGTTTTGTACTTCCACTTACTACTCTGCTGATCCACTTGAATTGACATCCTGGTTTTGTACCTTGAGTTTAGATCCGGGATAACAGTGTTTGTGTTCTACCTGATCTCAGACTAATTTTTGGATTTGGAAGATGATTCCTGGAGTGATTACGTCTTCTACCCCTTCCTGGATTAAGGGACACCTAATTGTACTTGCATAGGGAAAATAATAATATATGTAGACTGAAAGAATTCTCAAGGAAACACTTCAAAATTAAAAAAAAATAGTTTTTTGGTACCATAGAGATGACAAGAATATTGGAAAATATCCTTTTAATAATGAAAGATTGGGAGATGCTGTGGTCAAGTGATAGTGAAGGAATACTGCACTGCCTTAAAGAACTCCCACATCTAGTTTATTATAACATATTCCTAGGTAGTATTTCCCTGAGCTCCTGATTATTTTATGCCATTTTACTTGAACCTTAGAAAGACACAGGGAAGACAGTGAAAATAAATTTGTATACTCTTTTTTTTTAAGATGATGATACATCATCTTAAAAAATACTATAAAAATACTAACAGGAGTAATGTTAGTAAATAAAATGTATTTCAAGGGAGGAGTTTAACGTGTTTGGTTCTGTGCTTTCTATTTGGTCAAAGAAATGGAAGAAACTCGATTAGTTACATGTGTACAGGGGAAAATGTAGACTTGATGCTTTAAAAAAGCACAGCATTTTGGGGAACACTGAGTCCTGTGACAAACCCTTCCCAGGGATCTTGACATAATATTGCTGTTTAACAAAATTTGGTTACCTGAGTATCCTCCAAGGCAGTCTCACAAATTGCGTATCTCTGACTTTTCTTCAGATGATGTTTGAGTGTATACAACCTAACAACTTAAGTAACTGCAAATACCAGAGTTGGAAGATTGCAATGGAGAAGCTATTTTTTACAATGTCAACAAAATCAGATAAAACTTTATATCAAACAAGCAGTTCTCTGAAAAAAGTTCCATTGGAAAATCATGAACCAAAGAGCATTTTTTTTTTTTTTTTTTAGGACTGAATGTCCATTTATACAGTGAAATGAAGTGAAACAAATATATTCTCTTTAAAAATAGAGATGAAATGAAAGGGGAAAGGATGTTTCTCTTTTCTTCACAGTTTCAACTAAATGCTATTTTCTGTGTTAAGTTCTTTACAGCCCAATACCAATGAGAAGAGACAGCTTATCTAAATTCCTGTGAGAACACTCCAACATTCTCTTGGAAATTAAACTCCTTACTTATTTTTCTTCCTAATTGAGCTTGTACACATCAGTAATATGTATCTTAGGTGCTATAAATATCTTCTAGATAGCCAAGTATCTCTCAATTAAGCAAATGCATTAATTCTATGAAGAATATTTTGTTACATTGGCAACAGATATGAACAACTTATATGAGCATCTCTCAATTAAGCAAATGCATTAATTCTATGAAGAATATTTTGTTACATTGGCAACAGATATGAACAACTTACATGAAGAAAGTTATATATATTTTGTATATATATACACAGTATATATACATTTTTTGTATATATATATAAACTGTGTGTGTGTGTATATATATATATATACTGTGTGTGTGTGTATATATATATATACACACAATATATATTTCGATGAATATATACACACACATATTTGTGATGCTTGTGTTCAGTTTGCACTCAGCCTAAAATTCATATATGTAAGTAGAGGAAGATATCTACAATCTTTGCAAGAACTAACTAGAAAGCCAGAGGATTCTAAAAAAAAATATTGTGTTACTAATTACAGGACTTGGAGATCTGGTGGAGAAAACTCGACGAGGAACAAAGTAATGTCCTAGGAGTCATATATTTGGAGTTGGGGAATTAAGCAACAACCTACTAGCAACTACAAGCAACTACTGATTTTCCAGACAGGAAAGTTTTCCATCAAGAAAGTCTCTTGATGAGTCAAGAGCAGAATGCTAAACACAAACAAACAAATAAACAGATAAATAAAGGAAAGTCTCTTGAGACTTTCTGACTACCAAAGTGAGATTTTATGAAAGCTAATTTCAGGATAAAGTACCGTATTCACAAGGGCTATCCTATGGATATTTTTCCTAAATTATAATAGCTTGCATTTAGAGGTATACTTTCTTAAAAAATTGAGTATTAAGTTTATTTAATTTAGTAAAACTTATTATTTAATCCATGAGCTCCGCTCCTGAGCTCAGCCTCCCTCCTCTGCATATGTCCCCTTTCAGTGGTTGCTGCAGTAGGTCTTTGTTAAGCTTATCAGTATGAGACCTGGGCAGGGAAGGCATGGAGGCAAAGGCTCAAGTCTAGGTGATGGCTGAGAGGTCACACACCAGGAATGGACCTCGGGCTGTGATTTTGACTTCCAAATTTATTGACTCATAAAATAAATTTTTGTTTTTGAATACGTTCATTATGTAGCATTTCTAAAAACTGCTTCCTTAGAAGCCACCACTCTATCACAGAACTTGCACTATTCCTTATAATTCCCCACTACCCTCCTATCCCCCGCCCAAGGTCATCCAATCTGGCTAGATCAGCATCGAGGCTGACATAATCATGAATTCTGGAGGCACATTATCTAGATGCAAATCCTGATGCCTTCCAGTTGCATGATCTTGGGTTTTTAAAACTCTGTTCCTCAGTTTGCTTCCCCTTTAAAACGAGGACAATAATAATATCAACTTCAGAGGGTTATTAAAAGGATTTGATTAAGTTAACAAAGTATTTAAATATAAAACATAAGTATTTCTATTATTTCTCTAAATGGTGGCTCTATAATACTTCAATGCATTTCTTTATTCATGAATCTATTCATTACTTTGTTAACAGTGGAACTCTTCCTTGAAGTAAAATTTCGTGTGAAAGTACAATATGCCAAGGGGTATCAGCTCTTGAAGTGGCTAGAATAGGGGCCGCATCCTGGAAACTCCCTTATGTACCGCTGCGGAATTCTCTGGCATCCCAGAGCACAGATAGAAGACAAATTCCTTTAAAAAATCTTAAATATAGAGTATATCTTCTTAGCTATAATTTCCTCAAGTGGCTAAAGGACTTCAATGTTCTGCTAACATGGTGTTTATATAGATGACATTTTTAATAGAAGAAAAGGTTCTTCCAGATATTTAAGAAAGAACATTGCACTGCAGAAACAAGTTTACAATAAATTAGCAATATGAGAGAGTCAATATTCACATGACTCACATATAATAAAGTTCGATCTTGAGAAGAAATAATTTAAGGAAAAGCAACCAAAAATTAATTAATGAGAGGGATGTGTAAAAACTGTACAAAGTTATTATCATAATAATTACAAAAACATTAAGGCCATTAAGGTCTATAATATGATTATATGTACTTATTAATTAGTGATACTTATTTCTAAAATTTGAAAAGATGGAAGACTTCTTTAAAGCCACTTACAAATGCCCAGTATAAGTATGTAACTCTCTGGTTGTTCTTAAACATATATATATATATATATATGCTCATATATAATATAAAGAACTCTGTAACTATGCACTTTAACTCTGTTTTATATGCTTTTTATTTGTAAGATTTTATGAGGTTCATTTAATCCTTTAAGCTTAGCATAAGTTCCCTTCAAAAAGTTCCAAAAATGGCAAAATTTTATTTTATTTTACAAATGAACTCTTGATGCATATATTATTTATGCATCTATCTAGAAACTTTATACTTCCTTTATTTCAGAGGAATCTGTCTCTCCACATATATATGTGTGTGTGTATATATACATATACATACATACACACATATATGTTTATCCTAGGGATGATGTTCTCATAGCACAATTTTCAAAATTAAGAATAACAATTTCTGTTCACTTCAACATTATGTTTTTATTTTCCTTTTTATCCTTCAGGGTAAAACAATTTTCTGAGTGGCCCTTACAATATACAGGTGTTGCTGAGTGGGTATTTCAGTTTTGCTTATAAATTTTCATTATTCTTTACCTATAACAGAGAGTGGCAAGGGAAAAAAGGCAATATCTATTATCCATGGAGTTACTTTATATCACTAGAAGAATATGACTATAAGTTAAATATACAGTAGCAGATATTGGGGGAAAGGATTAGAATTTGTTTCATTGTGCATCTAAATTCACTAATAACTAGTCAGGTTACAACAGTATTCTTATGAATATCAACACTGAGGAAAAGTGTGAGTAGTGTTTCTTGAAATTGACTTCTAGTGATCTTGCTCTGTGAAAGCACTAAACAATGACCAGAAGAACAAAAATTATCACTACCTTGGAACACAGCTCACTACCATTGCTGTTAAAAGCTTCTTTACCGCTTATGTGCCTTTCAGACACATCAAAATGATGTCGGTAACCATTCCTGCCTAAAAAGTGACCAAAAAAAGAAAAAGGCAAAAACTTTCATCACTATTCTGTTTTTGCATGCATATTTAAATCCATTTTGTTTAAAAAAGGCAAAAGCCAAGTCTTCACAATCAAGCTAGAGAGTTGGTTGAATATGTTGTTAATCCATTCTTTCAATGTTCCCCATCAAAAAAAAAATATATATATATATTTGAATTTGATTTGGTATTTGTAGAAAAGAAACAAGAATGTTACCTTTCATATAGGTGAGAACAAATTAGTTATTCTGTTGCTCTCTTTGGGTGATCTCAATTTACTTAAAAAATCCCTTGGTTAGATAGCTATAATGTCTCTGGCATTAAAAGTTGTGACTAGAAAATAGTTTTCTACTTTAAAAATAAATGTCTTGGCTTTCCTCCAACATTTATTTTCAATAAATGCCTAAGCATTTATCTTGCAGCAGGAGACCATTATCCGGTCACAACGCTCAATTCCTTTGACATTATCTCTTAAGTAAAACAGTAACATTAAGAATAAAGGACTTGCTAAATGAAAGAGTGTGTTAGTATGCTGGGTGGGTGAACAAATACTGTGGGTGAAAATCACCCCTTAATCATCATTTGAAGCAGAAAAAGCACATGTTTCATTCTCTTTAGACACACTGTGTAATAGGACTAGGGAGACAGGGTTGGGACAAAGTGCGTGACCAAGTAGGAAGCCTAGAAAGTGCAGATTCTAGCATTTTCTTGATTAAATAACATCCTCGTTCACTCATATAATTTGATCTCTGAAGTTGCTTCGTGCTTTATGTGGCTTCTCTTGAACATTTTTGTGTAATGGAGATTCGCATGGATCTTATTAGCTTTGAAGATCCTCACTTACCCTAATTAGGGGGCTGTCTTCATGACGGTCTCTCTGTAACGGGACAATCTGTGTGCTGCTTCTCTTCTTCCAATAGTCAGTGGAGATTTTAGTCTCTCTTAATCTTAATCAATTCAGGAGACTAAACCTATTTTGATAGGAAGTGGTGTCTGAGATTATTGCTATCTAAGAATAGATGTTTATTATTAGATTTATTGTCTATATTTTGCAGCCAATTACTATTACAGTGGGCAGATATCACAGTACCATTGTGAAGAGGGGATCCATTCTGAAAAATCAATAGGTCAGTGGGGATGGAAATACATTTAAGAAAAAAAAAAAACACTAGACACAGATCTGATCATATCTCTTCTCTACTTAAATATTTCTCGTAATGAACTCCCTTCCATGTGTTCAATGTTCTCTGAATTCCTTAATATCGAATGGCAAGAGACTTATTAACATAGAGTACGAAGACATGCCAAGGGCTAGCTTAAACCTGCCAGTCTACCCTTCTTTGGGAAAGCTCTATCAGACTATCAGTCATCTCATCCTCACCCTCCATTGTGAATAGGCACCAAAAGTCGATATTTTCCTATTTAATATAGAAACTTTGCAAGAAAGCTTGAAGACAAGTCCCTTTGCTGGCAGAACAAAACTGCTGCCATGGTTAGAATAGTATGGAAATGTTATCTATTAATAGCCTGTTTATATTTAAGACTTTGGAACCTTATTCAAAACATAGTAAATTCAATTTTCTATTGGTTGAGCCCCAAAATTCATTTTTTAAAATTCTTTAAGTGATTTTTTTTGCAAACTAAAGTTTGAGAATCACTTCTTTATAACTCTGTTAATTTTCCTTCATGGAACCTACACTCATCACTTCCAGTGATAATGACCTTTCTCTTTCCTAATTTCTATATCAACTTTATGTGACATCTATCACATACTTCTTTGTATTATAATTATTTGTAAATAAGCCCCATCACCTATGAAGACAGAATCTGCATTTATATATTAGCATTCCTGCAGAACTTAGCCAAGACCCTGGCTCATTGTAGGATGCCATTACATGATCATGGAAAAATTTAAAAAGTCAGCACTCTCTGCATTTAACATTCAAATTACAAGGGTGTCCTGAGGTTTAGACTCTCCTGCATCAGTGAAGATGTCACCGTGGTCCTTGCAACCCCTTTTTCAGAAGTCTTCTTTCAGTCATACAAGTGTTTGAAAAGATAGGAAGAAAAAGGGGCCCGGGAGCTGTGATACAGAGTCGTTGGGAATCCTTTGTTGATCTACAACACCCATATTCATCCTTACAAAGTCTCTTTTCAGCCTTAGTGTCATGAAAAATGTTCCTCTCCCGAACAGTTGATTTTTGTCATATGGAAATCGCAAATCTTAGATTGTATTTTAAGGCATTCTGATCTTTATACAAGCAGAAATTTCAGAAGCAAATAGGCAACCTAACTCTTATAAGTACAGAGGTATATGATAGGGATTTCTGCATACTAATTTTATTTCTGGCTTTATTTTCAGACTTATGGCTTCTTCTTCTAACATCCTCAATAGTTTCCTTTCGTACTGTATAAACTCTGGTAAGATTCTCCATATCCTTTGTGTAATCAGCTAGGATTCAAGTAAGCAGCATAATATCAAATTATTTGCATCCCCCTTTGTGTCAACAGTCTAATTTCTTCTGACTTCTAGAAGAGGTGTCATGGTCATCATTCTTCTGTTTTAATTCCAACATGGGTTGGTCATAAATATCTTTGGTAACAAATCACCTCATATATTTTCTACAGATCATTCTCCTCAGAGAGGGACCAGAAAGGCACCTACCTTGTCCTTCGCTCTGATCACTACTCTTTTATTTTAAATGTAGAATTGAAAATATAAGGTTTGAAAAGGAACTTCAAATAAAACACTGTCCTATAACCCAAATTGAACACAAATCATCAATTTTATATAACAATAAATGTTATGTTAAAGTAGCAAAAAAAAAAAATGTTCCCTCAGTTGGCTGGGTCAGCCAGTCTCAATATTTTAAGATCCTTTTTTTTTTTTTTAAACTGAGAATGTCCAGCTGTCATCAAAAATAAACTCTGATGACCTTTCAATTTCAGTGCTTTCAGCAAGTTTTTGCCTGTTCGTTTGTTTGTTTGCAAAGTCACTTCTATGAAAGCTCACAGGGCAACTGGTACGCTAAGGTCAATTCTCAGTTACCTTTGGCATGGGAGATAGGGTTACATGGACATTTGCTGGCAATTTCCAGACATCCCTTAGTCAATTCTCTCAGTATCTCCTCCCACCAAGCTTTCCTTGGAAGAGCTTTTAACACGAAGCAAGATGTGAAGATCTGAATCATATCTCTTTTCACTTCTGCAAGATTACCGAAGGAAACTGGAATTTCTAAAGATATCTTGTAGAAAACAGAACATAAAAAGAGGAAACAAAAGTAAACTGAACAGAGAATAACTGGCACCTGCATTTTGCAGTATAGCCTGCGCCGGGACACGCACTAGAAGAATTGAATTCAAAGTGATTAGTAACCATTTATTGAGGTTTCCTAGAAAGGAGAGGAGGAAAAGAAGGCACTTGGAATAAGAATAATAACTATATGCATTTGATGTATTCTAGTTCTTCAGATTACAAAAGAGACACTATCTCAACCTCTTTTCAGGTGTTCAAATGAACATCGCTGGGTAGAAGGCTTTATCAGTAAGGGAGGCAAAACGTAAAGCCTAGGCACATAGACACAGAAAATATGACACAGTCAGCAGAGCAAACCAAGCAACACTGGAGAGATACGTGTTAGCTGAATAATAAAAAGCACTGAAGAACTTGGCTTATTTTCCTTTTCAATTTAAAAAGGATTTGTGGCCTATTAATGTCTCGAAATGCATTTTAATATATGTATGTGCAACAGATTATAAGGGTTCAGGTTAGGCATTAGGGTTAGGGTTAGAATTAGGAAGTTGGTCAGCTGGGGTATGATATGGCTCCACCTGTTGTTTTGGATGAGTTGCTTAAACTCTCTGTGTCTCCATTTCTGTGTCTGTCAAATGGGGATAACATGAATACCCATTTTGTTGGACTAGGTGAGGATTAAATGAATTGGTCTGGCACATAGTGAAGCTTAATAAATGAGAGCCTTATTATTCATACTATAATGCTATCTTCATTCTGATATACAAAAAAGAGAACATACACAAAAATCCCACAGACAAAATAATCTTTTATGATAAAAATAAAAAAAACGCCTTAATCAAACAATAAAAACCCCAATATATGTACTGGGTATAAGATGCAAACCATACTGTGAGGTAAAAATGAAGTAAAAACCATCTTTTTATCTTTTCTCTCTTTTTTTCCCTCCTTATCTTCTTGATAGTTTTTTATGAGGTATTTCAGAAAAATATATAAATGCTATTACATAATCTTTTTACCGTTTACATAAAAGTGATCATATTCACTATTATAGACATTTTTTTACACCTTGATTTTTGCCCTCCACATATCTTTGGGAGCCCTTGCTATCTGTACACGTAGAGCACTCTCACTTTCTAACAGTTATATAGTATTTCATAACGTAAATGTAAAATAATTTATCTAACCAGCTCTGTATTATTGGAAGTTTAGGTTGTTTGGTAGCTTATAAATACAAATAATACTGCCAAAAGTATCTATCTATTTATGTTGCTTATAGTAATTCTTTCAAAAATTTTCCAGGCATTTCTAGCAGAATTTTGGGGTTAGGATTATGGACCTTTTAAAATTTGATATTGTGAAAATGCCCTCCAGAGGTATAGTATCAATTAACCTCCACCTAACACACTCAACACTATCTAAGAAGTTCTGCACTGGGAATTATCAGGTTTTATATTTTGCCAATCTGGTTATGTAAAAGTTTGAGTAACATGAAAACTTGATTTTAGTATGTTGCCGATGAGAAAACAGTGTCATGATACAAAATATCTTGTGTTTTTGTCATTTTTGCAGAAACATAGGCATGGTAAAAACAGCAGTTATTATAAAACTGGGTGTTTTTTTTTTTCTCCCATGGAAGGATTTTCAAATATCATTCCCCTTTCTTATGATATGTTTATGATCAAGACAAGTTAACATCCTGAATTCAGAAACTTCACTTTCACTTTTAAAATAGTTTCTTTCTTTCTAGGGTAAACATATATTCACAGAGGCACAACTGCAGAAAACACAGACACACATTGGAAAGTTCTCTACTGTTAAGAAAGAGCACACGATTACTACAGTGCTTATTATCCAAAGAGCTACTATTTAAAGGAAGTGAATAGATTAAGGATTTAGTGAAGTTAAATTCCAAATTTGTCTGAAGAGTGCTAAATCATTACTTTTGTAAAATAAAAGCCAATATGTAAATGAGTGATATGGTTTTTTTTTTTTTAATGAATCAAACTGACACTGCAGATTTGAGGCTATCTGTTAAGTTTCCTCCTAATGTACTTTTAATACCTAAGGCACATTTATTTTAAATTTTCTCCTGAAAATTAAAAAAAAAAAAAAAGTGCCTCATCTGTTTTCATGAAATTTTACATTCTTTTGCCTTCTGGAGTCAGTCCAGAGACAAACCTTTCCCTCTGTTACCTTTACACAAAATGGCTAAATAGTTTTTATTTATTTATTTATTTTTATTTTATTTTTTTTTTTGAGACAGAGTCTCACTCTTCTGCCCGGGCTAGAGTGAGTGCCATGTCGTCAGCGTAGCTCACAGCAACCTCAAACTCCTGAGCTCAAGCAATCCTACTGCCTCAGCCTCCCGAGTAGCTGGGACTATAGGCATGCGCCACCATGCCCGGCTAATTTTTGCTATATATTTTTAGTTGCCTGATTAATTTCTTTCTATTTTTCGTAGAGACGGGGTCTCGCTCTTGCTCAGGCTGGTCTGGAACTCCTGAGCTCAAATAATCCGCCCGCCTCGGCCTCCCAGAGTGCTAGGATTACAGGCGTGAGCTGCCACGCCCGGCCTTAGTTTTTATTTTTAAATCTCAGTGGGTCTCTAACACTCAGAGAAAAATACATCCAGCTTGAAATCACTTACCAAATATGAGTGTAGAAACTTTCTTATAAGCATGGTAAATTAATGATAACTATGAATCATGCCTATATATTTCACATCAGAGTACCACAGTCTACAGAACTATCTTGAATCTTATCGGTGTTTTAATAACTATAAATGTCTGAAAGAAGACTCTCTTCTTAACTTTGTAGGAAAGAGGTTGAGAATAAGTCATTTACACAAAGGGTAAGAAGTGATTCTCTATTGCTTATAATTTGAGTGTTTACTCAGCGTGTTTTATATAAAATATTTAGAATAATTATAATGGATGCAAAATGACTCATTATTTATATTTCTTAGTGATATTTTATTGTATCTTTATAATTCTCATTTCCAGTGATAAAATTTGAATAATTCTTCAAAATTTCAATGCAAGAAATCATGTGGGAGCCCTCTGGTGGCCAAAATAATGCTATTAGATTTTCACTAGAGAAGTTCAGGCTTAGTCAGAGACTTTCCTTGAAATTCTAAAACTTTATTTGCCATCTATTTCATATTGATACACTTATAGTATCTTGATCCAATTGATAGATTACACAGTGCCAGAATATTTTAAGGTCTTCTGCCAAACTCATAAAGTAATATTTGCCATGGATAAGTCAATATTTAAATAGTATGAAAAATATATTTCTATATGAATGTGGGAAGAATTATGGATGATTTCAAAGGCATAGAATTGTTGAATCATAGAATTTTATAGCAGGAATAGATCTTAGAATTATTCTGGTCAAATACCCTTATTTAATGAATAAAGAAAATAAAGCCGGGTTAGGTTAAATCCTTTGCATATGGTCATAGAGTAATTATTGGGAGCACTAGGGATAGGGTCCACTTCTATATATTGCAACGTCAAGTGATATGAAAACTGTAGTTATTTAATTCTGCCTCAATTTATTTTTTTATTCCTTTTACATAGGCTTCTTACTTATATTTATTTTAGCCTTGTTTTTATGTCTTTTTTTTGTTGTTTTTACTTCCTGCTTCTGAAACTTTTTCTAGGCTGAGTTAAGACATGAACATCAAGTGATTTACAGGTTAAAAGTAGCATACAGAAATACAAAGCAAAACAAAACAACAAGAAATATATTAGTTTTCTATTGCTGTGTAATAGATTACCACAAAGTTAGCAGCTTAAAACAACTCACAATGAGCTCACAATGCCACAGGTGAGAAGCTCAGGTCTGGTGTGGCTGGGTTCTCTTCTCAAGGTATCACAAGGCGGAAATCAAGGTGTTGGCTGGGCTGTGTGTCATCTAGAGGCTCTGGGGAAGCTTGCAAATTCATTCACATTGATGATAGAATTCAGTACCTTGCGATGGAATGATTAAGGCCACTCTTTCTTTCTGATTTTTTTCTAGGGGCTTCTCTCAGCTCCTAGAACCTGCTTTTAGTTTCTTATAACACTGCCCCCTCCATCTATAAATCCAGCAAAGGAGAATCCCCCTTTCGTTGAATTCTCCTCACACTTAAACTCATTTTCAGGAAGTATCTGGTTCCTTTTATTATAAGAAACTTATATACTTGCAAGAGCTATTTATTGGTCAGTTTTACCCATGATAGTTTCTCATTCTTAAAGTCAATCCTGCAATGTATTTTAATATAACCTAATCGTAACAGTGATGACTATCCCATCATATTCATAAGTCCTGGGATTAAATAACACATGTATGTGTGTATGGATTTTGGGGGCCATCTTAGAATTCTGCCTGCCACAACATAATAAAGTTTTCTTATTAAAATAATTTCAGTGAAAATGAAGATTTTATTCACTCTTGCAGTTTTTGTAATTCTCTATTATATCAATGTATATTTTACAATTTCAACAGAGATTGTATACTAATAAATCTTGTAATATCCAGCCTGAGCAAGAGGAAGACACCATCCCCAAAATAGAAAAATCAATTGGGCATAGTGGCACGTGCCTGTACTCCCAGCTACTTGGGAGGCTGTGGCAAGAAGATCGCTTAGACCTAGGAGTTTGAGGTTGCAGTGAGCTATGATGATGCCACTGCACTGTAGCCAGGGTGGGGTGAGAGAGTGAGACCCTGTCTCAAAAAAAAAAAAAAAAAAATCTTGTAAATCTTTAAAATTTGCTAACTTTTCCAATAAATTTAAAAATATATGTATTTATTGTGTTAGGCTGTTCTCTAGCTTAGAATTTATCAGTAGATGAAACAGTTTCCTGCCCCTGTGGAACTTACATTCTAGTGGGAAGAGATAGACAATAAATGATAACTATGACCAATGAGTAATTAATGTACTATTTTAGGAGATGAAAAGTGCTATGGAATAAAAGTAAAAGATATCAGGGTGAGAAGGATTTGGAGTATCAGGGAGGAATTAGGTAAATAAGACAGCATGAAGTGGAGTACCATGGGTGTTTCTCATTGCAAAATTGAGATGTGAGCAAAGACACGATGGAAGGGATGTAGTTGGCCATGAAGATATCCAGGTGAAACATAATCAAGGCAGAGATAACAACCAATACAAGGGGACTAAGTCAAGACCATGCCTGGTATTTTCAACCAACAGCAAAGGAGGAACATATGACTGCAATGAAGTGAGGACAAAAAAGAAAATGAGGGGCAAGAACCAGAAAATTAGGTTCCATTGTAGAGACTGGATGAAATGGAAAGCCAGTGAAGGATGGCAACATGTATGACTTAAGTTTTAGAAGGGCCACTCTTGCAGCTTTATTAAAAATGGGTGGTACACAATTTGGTGAGTTTGGACAAATGTATACACTTGTGTTGCTATCCACAAAATCCAAGTAATAAACATATCTATCATCTCTAAAAGTTTCCTGGTGTCCTCTATTTTTACAGTTTTTTACATCAATTATACCTAAAAAAAAAAACTTGGGAAAATAAATATGTATTATCAAACATGAAAAACAAGAAAGGATTATAAGGGAGCAAGATTAGAAATAGGGAGATCTATTAAGAGGCTACTCTTGAAATTTAGGCTACCGATGACGATGGTTTAGAGCAGAGTTTTAGGAGAGGAGGTAATGAGAATTGGTTGGATTCTGAAAATATGTTGAGGGTAGAGCTAATAGCATTTCTGGTATGTTGAATTATCATGTATGAAATAAAGAGAATAGTTAAGAACAATATAAAGGTTTTTGATTTAAGTGATTTAACACAAGGGGTTGCTATCATTTGATATGGAGAAGGTGAGAAAAGTCAAGGACTTACTTTTTGAAGAAGTTTCATTTGATATGTCTTTTAGTGATTCAAGTGTATATGTCAAGTAGGCAGTTAGATACGTAAGACTGAAGTTCATGAGAGAGATGTGGCTTGGAAATTCAAGTTTGGAACTCATCAGCATAAACAAGGTATTTTAATCCATGAGTTGGGTTAAAAACATAGGGACATAGTTAAGGTAGAAGCAGAAGAGAAGAAATGACTGAGACCTAGAGCACTTCAGCATTACAAGGTGAGAAGGATAATGAAACACAAATAAAGGAGATGTCAAAAGAGAAACCAGTGAAATAGAAGCAAGCCAAGTGTGTGGTATCACTGAAGCCAAAAGAAAAACGTATTAAGGAGGAAAAAATATCAACTGTGTCAAATGCCACCGATAAGATTAAATGAGTCCTGAGCCTGGACCATTGGATTTAGCAATTTTGAGAGCATTGGTGACATTGACAAGTTTTGGTAGAATGATAGGGGTAAAAGTCTGACTAGAGCAGTTATAAGAGAGCACATGAGAAGAGGAATCACAGAAAATGGTGCAGACAACAATTTCAGGGAATTTAACTGCAAAGAAGCCAAGGAATAGGGAGGGTTCAGCTGGCAGAGAAGATGGGGTAAAGGGCAGTTCTGTATATATTTTTTTAGTATCTTGGAGAAATCACAGCATGTTTGCATGGCAATGGAAACACTGGTAGAAAGGAAAAACTGATGTAGAAGAAAGAGGAGATTTGCTACAGTGAGGTCTTTGACGTGGTGGTCAAAGGACATCTGATGCAGATTATTCTTGTTGGATAGTAACACTAGACTTATTTTTTTAAATTTTGTTTTAAAAAACCCATCACAGTCTATGTTATAATAAACAAAACAAGTGAAATGCAAACACATATTTAAAATCATCAGAGCATATTCATTATGAATCACATGAGTGCTTGCCACCCTTTGCACATAGATTTTACTAAATATTACCAACTTCAAGATGGATTTTCTCTGTTGCAATCACATTTAGAGAAAGCAAGTTGTGTTGGAAAGAGTTGAGGGGGAGAAGTGTGAATGTATAGGAGAGCTAATTATGTTAATCAGAACATACATCTCAAAGAAACTTAGTTTTAGAGTCAGAAGATCCAGGTTTGGGCTTCAAGTATCATTGACTAGCTTTTCTACATTTGCAAAGAGAATACTCCCTCTAGGTTTCATTTTCATTATGAAAAACAAATACATTGTCCTGAGGATCTGCAAGGTCTATTCCAATAAATTCAATATGAAAACACTCCCTGAATTCCTACTATGTATAAGAAGTGAGATATAAAACTGGCAACTAGCCTTTGGTGAAGAAGCAGAATTATATCCAAGTAACAGAAAATGAGAGAGAAAGAAGTCTATAAAATAGGGTCATGCAACCAGGTTTAAGGCATCCAAAGGGGATTTGAGTCTCAAATACAATATATATCCTTCTGTTCTTCCTCATTCCTTCTCCTCATTTACCAAACCGCCAGTAGATTTTAATTCTTTTATGCCTAAATTCTACTCTGCTTATACATTAGACAGATTTGGAATTAGGAAGTCTCTTATTTTGACAGATTCCCAGCAAATGGCTGGTTTGGACTCCAGCAAAATCTGGTTCCATAATAATGTGAGAATATATGGATACCTGGAATAGAGGATGATATACACTAAGTGTTTCTTTCAGTGGGGACTTGTGAGACATCAAATATTATTCTTCTGTTGAAATGTTAGTACCTGCTTCTGCTCAGGGACCTCTGAATTTAAAATCAGATGAAATTCATTTCAGTGTACCTATTCTTGTTCCTAAAGCTTTGTAGATTTCCCGTGACCTTATATTACACAGGAAAAGATCTTGCATGTTCTCAAATGAGGCAAGCTTGGTGAATGCTTTGAATGTTTTTAGTTACTGGCCTGGGAAATCATATTTAGGTCATTTGTAGCTTCCAGAAGACTTGAAATGTGGCCAATAATCTTAAAAGACAGTAGAAGAATCAGAGAACAGTTCAAAGTAGCAAGTGAATGAGCGAAAGAAGCAAAGTGATTAAATATAGTTCTTCTGGTCAACGGTACTGCAATATTATTATTAAATCAGAGTATGTGCTGCTCAATAATTTTTAAATAAAAAAAAAACCATGGCACAGTCAAGAGGGCAATAGTGTAGACTATTTTAGGTTGACCCTGTCTCAAGCAATTGGAAATATATTTGACATTATACAGGTATTATAAATTTATTTATTGATTGTACTTGAGATTTATGTCTTTCCCAGTTTTTTTTCAGGTAACATCTTTACCTACCACAACCACTACTCTATTTCCTGTTAAATTTCTATTTTGTAATTCTTCGAAATTTGAAACTATTTATTTTGTATTCACCTAAACTGACTTCCTTACTCCTGTGAAGAGACTATGAGATTTTCTATAGGAGTTTATTTTTTGCCCTTTTACAAATAAGAAGTTAAAACATGTTTCTGACCAAACTATTGGAAAATATATTATCCAGACAGTTTTCCGAAACCACATATTCTATTCTTTTCATTGCTGTTCAAAGGCATTTGTAACATTTACAAATAATACATTAAATAGACATGTTTGTTTTTTTCTCATTTACTTCTGAACTGGTTCTATTTAGTCTTTTTATTTAAAAAATATATACACCAAAATTATTTATATTATACCATTTGTTCATTACTCTTTCAGGTACTAAAATGATTTGATTTTAAGCAGCAGGTATTATTTTGGTGATCAAAAATACAACTGTTTAATATAAAGAAATTATAGAAAGAAATACACAGGTATATGTTTATATACATATCCATATCTACATTTATAATGTTTTAGTAAATATTTCTAGAAACATTTTAGACTCAGTTCATTCAGGAAGAATTTGGAAAAGCTGCTTCTAAATACTAAGGAGCTCAGAATTAAAAAGAATATCAACTATTTGCCTTCCCAGAAAACCTTTTTAGTTGCAACCCTGAGTATACATTTGCTAACCATGTTAATAGTCACAAAAAAAAAAAAAAAAAAACTGATTCGTTTCCATTCTTTAGAAAACTGATTTGTCCAGAGGCTCAGCCATTTCACATCTCAGGAGTCACTGCAAAGACCCAGAGAAACTTGTAGAAATAAAAAGTACATGTTGAGAAGGGCCTGCACCTCAATCAGATTCAGACTTTGTGATTAATCCAACACGTTTGCGTTCTGAGTACCAATCATTAACGTCATTAAGCTGTTTGTTTCTTAATTGCATTCTTATGTAGGAAACTCAAGGCGAAAGCGAACCAACTCTGAGAAGCCCATAATCAAAGTTGATTGCATCCAACCTTACTGTTGCACCTCTATTAACCTACAAGCTCTGTGGGCAGGACTTCTAAAAAGCATTTCAGGAGAAAAACTGTTTCCTTCAGATTTTGCTGCACTTGCATTTATTATGAATTTTCTGGAAATTATGAGGTAGAATTGCTAATGACCCCATCATAGACAGCCATTATCTCAAACTGTGAATACTGGTTGTCATTTTCAGAGTCAACAGATGTTGACCTTAGGGTGGCAACTTTTCCTTCATTGTATGAACCTAATCAACATCATATCCTTCAGTTTTCTATAAAATGCACTATTCAATTAGAAAGTAAGCTTTTTAAAAAGCGAGGTCTAAGGTTAAAATCTCATTTAAGCTGCATTAGTCTAAATGTGGCTTTGGGCTATTTTTATTAGCTGAAGCTATTTATGATTTTTCTAGAGGAGAGGAAAGGACACTTTGGGGACTACAAAGAAATTGATTTAATGATATGCATGACTTCACATTCAATTTCTATAAAAGTGTCCCTTGATAAGAGGTTGTGAAGATTTTTGACAATATCTCCCTTTTCATCTCTATCCTGATCTTTATAGAAACAGTTTGCAACTATGTAGCTAAATTGGCAAAGACTGAGCTAAAGAATAGTTCTGCAGTACAGTTGGGATGCAACAATTATTCCCCCGCCAAATTTAATTGAACTTGAAACCCACTAAACCTAGCCATTACTCACATGGGAATGTAGTATGAATTCCTGACCCCAGTCTACTTTTTGTGAAATTATATACCTAATTCCAACTTGGTTCCAAGCTTATTTTCGTCAGATGACTTCCCAATCAAACTCCATTTGAGGCTGATAATGATGTTATTGGCATCTGACTCAGTCTGATTTTCAGGCACCTATTCATTCATTTATTCAGCAGGTGTATGGAGTGCCTACCATAGAGGCAATATGCTGCGCTCTGGAGAAAAAGTCAAAGGATCATAGACCCTTACTTTCAAAGCTCTTACAGAATAAGGGAAATGTAGAAAGAATTCAATTTTCACATAACCTAGTCATGACTTTCAAAAAACATTTTTACATATCTTTGCAGATAGTGTCTAGTAAGGATGCTTCAGTGATCTGGTTACAGTTCATTTTATGAACTTAAAGTTCTGTGTGTTTTCATTGTAGGAGTCAGGTTTCATGACAAAAATGATTATGTTTTTAAATTTAATATTTATGGTAAGTATATTGTGTTTACATTTTAAATTTCCCTTCAATGGAAGTGATTCTAAAATTCTGACAGTTTGATGTTTTTCATTTTGGGCACTGGACAGCTAAAGAAGACTGTTTCCTGTAGAATGACAGTTGTATGATAGATGGAAAAAAAAAAAGAAAGATTGGCAAAGCCATAAGAGACAAATAGTAAAAGCAGGGCAGTCCTTTATCTCAATTTGATAGCAAATAAAAAGAAAAAATACCTGGATCTATAGAAATGTTTACCTTAGACTTAAGCGCTATTAAGCAAGTAAAATCCCATTTTCTAAGGGGATGTTTATAGAAAATTTATGATGAACTGTTTTTTCCTAAGAATAACTATTTGATGGACTTATCATTGATTGGACTAGGCCAAGTTTGTGACTGGCCCAGTGGGAGAGTGAATGCACATTTGTTAGCATCTCTGAAATAGGTAAATTGGGAAATTAGGAGTAAAACAGATGATGAGAACAACGTAAAAAAAAAAAAAACAAAACAGCAATCTGAATATATAAGATGTGGATTAAGTATAAAGACAAAAAGTTATTGTGTAGCAAAAATAAAAATCCAGCCAAGGTATCAAAATTAACACAAAAACAAAATGTTATTTAGCAATTAAAAGTTCTTTTCATTATTGTTTATATTTTCTGTAAATAATGGTAAATTACTACTTAATTATGGGCAGATTTATAATCTTTAATAATAGACATACTAATAGGAAAAGATTCCCAATTGTGTTATGTGAAGAAATAGATTTGATAAGTCAATAGTACTGTTATTTATAAATATCTTTCACTTGGTGACAGAGAAATATAGATTAAGGCAAAGCACTAAGTATGTGTAAATCATAGTGAGAAATTACTTTAAATTCTACTAAAATCATTTAACCAGAAAGAATTGCAGTGCCAAACAGAGATGACCTGGCTGATATTCTAATACATGGTCAAATATTTTTAGTCCTGAGGTTCTCAATTTATTTTATATACAGGGATTATTTCCAAGAAAAATATAGCTAGTCCTGAAATTTTAGTCTTTTTCGTTAGAAGAACAGATAATTTGTGGGGCACTATGGGTCAAATGCTTAAAATTAAATTGTGATAGAGACTTAAATGCTTATAACATCCTTTTTTCATGTAATCCTTACAGTTGTAAAACCCAGTCTTCTCTCCCTTCAATTCATTTGCCATATTACCTTCAGGAATATCTTTTAAAAATATCCATTTGATCATGTCATATTGCTGGTTATTAATATTCAGTACCTTCTTATCATAATATTGAAAGCTACTTTTAATTTAGCTCTAGAATAATATTCTTTTACATGCTCTGTATTTTAGCCTTTCCTGGTATTCCTTAATTTTATATTAATAGCTGATTACTTTTGTTCATATTGTTTTCTAAAATGCACCTTGTGTCTTCGCTGCTGGGTTCAATTCTAGTGTTGATTTTTTTATTTTTTAATTGATAAAATAATAGATGTACATATTTTAAGGGCACATGTAATAATATATTCAAATAATTTATAAAGGTAAAATTAGTGTAATGGGAATATCCATCACATTAAATATTTGTCTTTTTTTATGGTAGAAACATTTGAATTATTCTCTTCTAGCTATTTTGAAATACACAATAGGTTATTGTAAACTATAGTCACCCTAGTGTGTCTTGATCTTTTAATGTCGACCTTAAGTGCAATATTTTTTTCATATCTGCCTGGGACATTTGATTTCCCCCTTGGTATTTTTTTTTGGTAAAAATAACTGCTATGTCAATGATACATTATACAACAATTTATTGAGTGCCTGCCATGTGTGAGACATCTTATAGAAATGAGCATACAGAAATGAACAAGAATTGGAACCCTCTACCCTTCTGGATTTTCCTTGTATATGTTGGATACTTACACATTTATCATAATAATTCATAAACTCCTTTTGGAAGAGACAACATTAGTCATTCTTGAGTCCAATCAGAGAGAGTTTAGTTAAGACCATGGTACATGCTCAAATGTTGGCTTTTTAAAAAAGACTGGGTAGCATTTAATTTCTATTATTAAGTAACTTAGAAAACCATTTCCCTTTTATATCACAAGGGGGCAAATATATGATTGCAAAGTAAAGATATATTAAAAATTTAGGCCGGGCGTGGTGGCTCACGCGTGTAATCCTAGCACTCTGGGAGGCCGAGGCGGGTGGATCGCTCAAGGTCAGGGGTTCAAGACCAGCCTGAGCAAGAGCGAGACCCCGTCTCTACTAAAAAATAGAAAGAAATGATCTGGACAACTACAAATATATATTTAGAAAAAATTAGCCGGGCATGGTGGCTCATGCCTATAGTCCCAGCTACCCGGGAGGCTGAGGCAGAAGGATCAGCTTGAGCCCAGGAGTTTGAGGTTGCTGTGAGCTAGGCTGACGCCATGGCATTCTAGCCCGGGCAACAGAGTGAGACTCGAAAAAAAAAAAAAAAATTATATACTGTTTCTATAGTTTTTACTCAAAAGCTTCTTTATTGTTGACTTTTAGAAAAATAGTGCCAGATTCGCTTTTTATTATATATAAATATATTGTCATATAAAACACAAATAAGTAAACATTGGGATCCTAGAAAACATATTTATGGTTTTACCTCATACTTTATAAATGGGAAAGACTATATTTAAAAATATTGACTGAATAAAAACAAAAACACAGTGTAACATCTACAATTTAAGGATGGTGCCATTCAAGGATGACATGTAAGAAAGCAAGAATGGGGTCCCTCATGGTACTTCATTGTCAACATTGTCAGAAAAACATCAACTAATGTGTGTGGTATAACTTTATTTCTAAAAGATGCATCTTCCCAAGATGGATAAAGGAGGGCATATTCTCTGTTCTTGAAATTCACTTACCCCTAGGAACAATTTTTAGCTGACTCCCAATGGGCCAATACGTGCTCATAGCTTGTGCATAGCATTAACAATTCATTATATCTTTAAAAATCTATAATACTCTTGAAATCTATAAATTAGGATTTTCTTGGATAGAATAACAAATACACTGCTATTTATCAGGCTTAACCTATTGCCTTTTGAAGGTGATAGTATAAATCAGATATAAATGTCTATGGAGAATTCACTTCTAAAGGAAAAGAATAGGTAGAATAATTAAGTATAAGAAAACCTTTCTTATTCGATGTAAAGAGTGATCAAGTGGTAAAAAGTACATTCTTACAAACCCTTTGATCAAATTTTAAGGAGGTTTCAAATTAAGCAGTAGTAGCCCTACTTTATTAAATGCTATTTAATCTCCTAGTTTACAACCCTTTTCCTTGGAAGTTCTGGGGCTATAATAATGAAGGGAAAAATAATCATTAGAAAATTAGTCTTGATTTTTTTCTTTTGTTACTGTACCTGTAGCCTATTAGAACTGGATATGAAATGTATCTATTTTTGTTTGTTTTTTGTTTTTGTCATTCAAAATTGGGAATTACGAGGCCACAGCAGTAATTACTGATCAATGACTCAAACAGGTACATGAAATGCCTCAAAGACTAATAACAAGTTTAAACTCTGGAGATAGCAGTTATGAACCTAGACATGGAAATCTTTATATACGAGTTGGCACTGTACCCCTTGTATTTGAAGAACATAATTCTAAACTAGGAGATCTGAAACATTCAAAAGTTCTGGATTTTCAAAAGTTTCTATCTGTCTCCATTTTATTTAGGAAACAACTGTATTTTGTTATTGGTTACAGAGTTTTAAGTCTTATAAAAAATCATATGACATATAATTATTTCAGTTAGAGATTGCTAGAACATTCGTGTAGTTTCAACTTCTGGGAGGCTAGAATTGGCTGTCTTTGGTCAAATAAAATCTGAAGTGACAGTGCAATAGGTAAAACTCATAGATACAGAGTTTTCTGGTTGAACAGGTGTGGTCTTGGCACGTAGACAGGGCACGAAGCCTGAAGCTCAGATATTCTGCAGCCTTTTCTATAGGGGATTACTCTAGATTCTCTAAGGGAGCTTTGTGGACTTGTAAAATCTTCACAAGCAAAATCTTAAAAAAAACACTCTGTTTTTTTCATCAAATACATTTGACAGCTGAGGGAACTAAGGTTCAGTGATAAAAAAATAACTTGTTTGCTGTTGATAATTATTTATTATGCATCATAGTTTTAGATACTCTTTTTCTGTCTTAGTAGTTAAATTATAAAGAGAGATCATTCTTTGTAGTTGATTAAAACACCACACTGTCTAACACAGGCCCTTTCGTGGTGAGTATTCATTGAAGGCTGATTTCATTTTGTAAGTGTTAATTTACATTATTAGTATGGTTTATCAATATTTTCATGTGTTGAACTTCAGATTAAGGCCTATGTCTTCTTTTAAACTGACATGAAATTAGCTTTGAGAAAAGAAATATAGATTCTAAACCAATAGGATGAGTGTTTTTCTTTGTTGTGGGGTTAGCTACCTAACACAGTTCTATGCACACATAATGTTTGTACAGAAGTACATTCATTCACTATTCATACTCCAGGCATGGTTCCATACCTTGGATTACAGCAGAAAACAAAACTGTCATGATAATTTTTTCCCCCAAAATTTTTACATTTTAACAGAGGAAGTAAGATACATACACGTTTGTCAAAGAGAAAGAATGTCAGATATTGATAGCTCTTGGAGAGGGGAATGTATTTTGGGTCATGGGCTATTTGCGATTTTAAAGAAAGTGGTTGGAAAGGCCACACTGGAAGGTGAAATTTGAGTAAATTCCTGAAAGAGATGAAGGAGACTGCCATGCAGGTATATAAGGGAAGAGCATCCTAGGCAAAAGGACGAAGAACAACTCTAGGTTGGGAGACCATTTGCGGTGGCAGAGGCACAAGAGAGGGGTATAGCCAGAGTAGAAGGTAAGAGTGAAGTCATGGAGCTGAGGGAGGAAGAAAGGGGGACAATGAGAAAGGAAGAGTGAGGAAACAAAGGTCCCACTTACATAAAGCCCTTTTGGCTGCTATAAGAATTGTGGCTTTATTTTCAGTGAGATATAAAGCAGAGGATTTTGAGATCAGAAGTGATGTGATCTGACTTCATTTTAAAGGATTCAGACTCTGCTGTGAGCAGCACTGAATGTGGATGGAACAAAGGCGGCAGATTAGGCAGGAGGCTCCTACAATAATCTAGATAAAACCTGATGGTGGCTTAGACCAAAGCAGTAGCAGAGAAGGGAGTAAGAAAAGCTTAAGTTCTAGGTATATTTTGATTGTGTAACTCCAGGATTCACTGATGGACAGGATATGAATATGAGAGAGAGGAGTCACTCCCATCTGGCCTGAGAAACTGGAAGGATGCTGTTGTCATATACTGTGCTAAATGACACTGAATAATATACACTAAATCTTAGAGGTTAAGTACTGTCAGCAGGGAGGACACATAAGAAATATTGAATCATAGATTTTTTTTATTTAATTCTATGTTATAGTGCAGTTGCCATTCAGCTTGAGATCACATGTCTCTATTAGATGAATGAAGATATTGATTGAGCCTCATACCCAGCAGTGAGATTTAAAATATGGCATAATGGGCCGGGCATGGCGGCTCGTGGCTCATGCCTATAATCCTAGCACTCTGGGAGGCCGAGGCAGGAGGATCACTTGAGATCAGGAGTTCAAGACCAGCCTTAGCAAGAGTCAGACCCCGTCTCTACTAAAAATAGAAAAAAATTAGCCAGGCAACTAAAAACAGAAAAAATCAGCCAGATGTGGTGGTGTGCACCTATAGTCCCAGCTACTCAGGAGGCTGAGGCAGGAGGAACGCTTGACCCAGGAGTGTGAGGTTACTATGAGCTAGGCTGACACCACAGCACTCTAGCCTGGGCAACAAAGTAAGACTCTGTCTCAAAAAAATAAATAAAATATGGCATAATGTACAAATCCCAATATATAATCATTCACATATAGTTGGTATTATACTTAATAGACACTGAAGATTGTGTTTATACAACCAAAGAAATGATGCCTTCGTTCACTTACCCCCAGGGACAATTTTTTAACAATATCATGAAGATATAAATAGTTGTGTAATTCATGAATTCCCTAATTGTCATTTCCCCTGAGGATGTATGCCTGCTTTCTGTAATACCTTTAGTTGAGGTAGTTCTGTAAAATTCCATTTACTAACGTGTAGCATAGCCAATACGACCAAATAGACAGCTGTTCACACTAGGTTAAAAGACATTATAATCAAAAGCTTTTCATATATGTCCATATTTTTTTCAAAGCAAAGATTATAGATTCTTAAATGGGCTTAAATAGATAGGTCAGGAAAGGATCAGCCAAAGGTTTTGCCTCCTTCCTTGTGTGCCGTTGACCTACAGCTTAACCCAGTCTCTCTCTGGGTCTCTCAAACAGACATTTGCACAACTTAAGGCCTCATCCCCAAATCTGTAACCCTTAGAATGTCTAAACTCCAGAGACATATCATAGAGCATTCTGAAGGTAAAGAGTATAAAGAAATTCACTCATTCATTAGAATTATGGTAACTGGATATAGTTACAATAGTAAAATATTGTTTTGATGTAAATATAGCATGGATGTTTGAAGATATTGAAATTTAATCTTATGAATCTTTAAAATAATATTCTAGATAAGATTTTGGCATTGAAATTATTAAAATCCTGAAGTGATAATAATTCCTGGGAATAAGCCTATTGCATGAGAATTCAAATAGATAGCTTATCTATATAATAACCACCAAATTATTTATGAAAGGAACTCCTATAAAATAATTAGCAACAGTTTTATTAACAAATAAAGCTAAAAAATAATTTAGATTTCACTGGTTGCATAAGTAACTACATACATGGCTTGAACCTGAAGTGTTGGGATTTTTTTAAAACCGGGATTCTTTTTGGTGAGGATTTATGAGATGTTTTATTCCTTTTTGAAAACTATTGATTTTGAAAGCCTTATAAATAAATAGCACTGACCTATCCATTCTTGAATCATTGAGAGTAGGTCACCTGTGGACAGCAAATGATTTTCATTTCCTAGAAGTAAATTTTATTGAAGAGAAAGTGAAAGAAAGGGAAAGCTTAATTTACAATGCCAAGTGAGATTACTGGAAATTCAGCATTTTAAAAACTTATGCTATACAGGGTTTGAGAAAGCACTACTTCCTGAACTGAAACAAATAGGCTGTTCTGCATTAATCAGATAAAAATTTTACAAAATGAGCCATGAACAATCAAAACAACAGGAAATAGAAACATTTCACCCCAGTCCTATCAACTACATTTCTTATTTGATATTGACTTTAATAAATAAAAATACACAATTGAAAATAATGAATCATTAAGGATATGGAAAAATTTATTCTGCATAATAGGTAAAAAAAAAAAAGGACAAATAAAATAAAGTCTTTATTTTTATTAAATATATACACAGTAAAAGTGAATAGAGCTAAATACATTAAGATAAAACAAAGGTCAACTGATTTTGGTTTTACTTCTTTTTTTCTTTTTTGAGACAGGGTCTTACTCTGTCACCCAGGCTGGAGTGCAGTAGCATGATCATAGCTCACTGCAGCCTTGAACTCGTGTGCTCAAGAGAAAATCATCCTGCCTCAGCCTCTCAAGTAGCTGGGATTACAGGCGTGCACCCCTGTGTCTGGCTGAGATGTTTACCTCTTTTTAACATTTTGTGTACTTCTTAAATTTATCTCTTGACAGTGTATAACTGATTTTGAAAAATAAAAATTAAAAAAATTATGATAATTTTAAAATAAAAACTAGATCCTGAACTTGGTCAAAAATATTTAAATAAAATGTCACAATAATTCTTTTTCAAACTCCCCACCAACATGATCAGTAAACTATCACTTGCAAAATTTGGTGGTAAAATGAAACAAATCTCAGGATATTGTAATATATTCGACAACAATAAATTTTAAAGACATTTAAAAAAATAAAATAAGATCCTTTATCCCATAGAAAATTATTTTTTGGTTTATAAATGAAGAGATGATATAACCAATGTTACTGTAGGATCATTTCTATTTATGTATCCTTATGTAAAATTTTTATTCTGATGAAATGTTTTTTAGTTTCAACAAGGGTGAACTGGAAACAGTCTGTATAAATTGTAGTGGGAGAGAAGTTAACTAGAAGGAAAACAAGAGTACAGGTAAAGAAAACACTTGAAGGACACTCGATTTTAATATTATGTAGTAAATAAAAGGAAAAATATAAAAAAAGGTATTTTGAAAAATGTAAAAGATTCCTAAGGGGCAAAAGAATATAGTCATATTTAACCTCTTCAACATTTTGGCCTAAAATTATCTTGTCTCTGGTGTAATAAATTATTTCTCTATTGTAAGTTATTTATAAAATTGTAATTTTGGTAACAATTTTGGAAATTTTTCCAGATTTTATTACTTGATATAGGTTTTATATGGTTCAATGAAAGTTTAAAATTTAATGTATTTGAATGAGTAACTATCACTGAAAGTTTGGCATCAGGAAGACATTTTAGAGGTTAAATCCTAAGACTAAAGATGGGAGCTGTTCCTATCAAAACTGCCAGAGAAGTGTTCAGACAAAAAAATAGCTCCAATTTCTCAGACGCAGAGAGAATATCACAGGCTCACATATTACGAGCTAACTCTAATTTGCAAAGCAATCTGAGAAGCACCAAATTGCAGTAATAAGAAAAGGTGACATTTGTACCATCTCACAATCTTTTTATGCAATCTGTTTTTAGAATAGGATAATAGGGGTCCATTTTCTGTCTCTTCTGAACTCTGTCATAAGGGAGAGCTACTTGCATACTTGAATGCCTGGTAGGCCGCAGAGGAACAACTGAGTGGTAATCTCTCTTGAACTAGGAAGAGCTCAGCCTGGCATGTTTAAACCACTGAAAACGTATTAGTGATCTTCATTTAGGACCTGAAACCTATTCAGTATAGACTACACTTCGGTTCGTGCACTTTATTTACAAAATTCTGCCAAATTTGACTTTAATATATCAAAGGCTGATCAAGGCCCTTGATGAAAAGTGAAAAGTTAGACCTGCAGTAATATCCTACTTCTCCCATTTATTGACTGTGTGACCCAGTAAGTTTACTTAGTATAACTGAGTCTTAGCTTCCTCAACTTTATGAGAGAAGTAATGGCTTGAACGTCACAGGATTTTATGAGGTTTACGTTAGCTAACGTATGAAATATGCTAGCACAAATCTGTCACAGAAAAGCCTCGTAAGATAATAAACATTAGTCCTTTCATTTTTTGTTGATTTACACACTTTCATCTACTACAACACTCTGAGGGAGACAGTGTATTCCCCTTAGACTGAGCCACTTATTGTAGCCGTGACTCTTACAATGACAGTTGGGGACTCATGTCCCTAGTGAAAAATATTAGTCTTAGGAGGATATGTTGAGGCAATAAAAATGGTACTTTGAAAATGCCCCAAAGATTATTCTTAAATGTTCCATGTTTAGGAGGGTAGGGGATCCCTAGAAATCATAGTGGTGGTCTAGCTTAAGTGTAAGGTAATAACAGTATAACTATAAATAAGTATAATTAATGCAGAGTAGGAAAATAGTTCTTATATTTAAGGTATTACAAACAATGTTACAATGGATATTTTAGTAAGTGGAATCACTCAGCTGAAGAGAAATGCACACTTTCCATTTCAATAAATCTTTTAAAATCTCCCCCAACAAAGGAACACCAATTTACAATCCCACCCACATAATATAAAGACTTTTTTCCTCCACATTTTGGCAAATGCTCAATGTTAACTATCTTTAATTGCCACCACGCCCCACTTCACTACCAAATCTGAGAGTTTATGTTCCTGAGCCATCAACTTTCATTTCTGAAACTATTAATATTAATTCTCAGAGAGTCTGTATAGAACAAAGTTTAAAGACAAAAATTCAAGACTAAAACTGTTTTAGCTCAAATGCCTGCTCTACCAGTTACTAGGTGTGTGAACTTGGGAAAGCTACTTAAACTCCTAGTACCTCAAAATCCTGCTAAGGTTGGTGTGACTGTTAAACGGATTTGAGTGAATTTATATTATATAACTTATATGTGTAGAAGAATGTCTAACACCTAGAAACCATTATAGAAATGCTTATTATTAGCATTTGTATTAATTTCTTATTGGTGCTGTAACTGATTACTACACAATTAGCGGTTTAAAGCAACCGAAATTAATTGTGTTACAGTTCTGGAGGCAAGATAGCTGAAATGAGTCTTATGGGGCTAATCAAAGTGTGAGCAGAACTGGTTCCTTCTGGAGGCTCGAGGGGAGAACTGATTTCTTGTCTCTTCCAACTTCTGATGACTGTCAGCACTCCTTGGTTTATGCCTGTATCACTCTAATCTCTGCTTTTGCCAGCGCACTGCCTTCTCTTCTCTAGTCATACCTCCCTCTACCCTCCTCTAATAAAGAAATGTGTGATTCCATGTAGGGCCCACTGGAATAATGCAGAACAATCTCTTTCCTAAACATCCTTAACTTTACTTAGATCTGCAAAGACTCTTGCTATTTAAGGTAAAATTCACGGATGCCAGGGATTAGAACTTTAGTATCTTTGAGGGCTTTATTTAGCCACCCATAGAACTTTTTCAAATTTTATATTGGAATGCTTGCATATTTCTCATTTATTTGTTGATTCTTTATATATTATAGACATTATATTTTATTAGTTATACATAATGCAAGTATTTTCTCCCAATATGTCATCTTTTAATTTTGCTCATGGTAGGTTTCCTAATATAGGCATGTTAATGAGCATATCATTTATGACTATTAACATCTCTATTAGAAGGAAATAAATAAAAATGGCACATCCATATTGCAGAATAGTATGCAATCATTAAAAAATAAAGTGAATCTATATATTAACCTAGAAAAATATCCCAGAAATATAGTGATAAAAAAGTCGTAGATTTTATGTAAAGTACAATTTCATCATACGTGTGAAACGATAGACTTCAAACTTCTTGATAGCTGCTAAAGGGGACAGAATTAGGAGATAAGAAAATAAATTATTACTTTTTAATCTATCTTAGTTTTGGTTAAATTTTTAATAGTAAATGTAGTTATATGTCATTTCTATAATTAAATTGAAAAACAGGAATATTGAAGTTAAAAGAAAAGTACTTTTAAGGTGCTTTAGAATTTCAAAAGAAGAAGATAATTACTTATGTCTGAGAAAATTGAAAGGGGCAACGTTTGAAAAGGAAAAACAAATTTAACCATACAACATAGATTAACACACTGCCTGCCATGTGAGTTGTATTTAACTCAGGCTAGTTTTGAGCCCAGGGCCTCATGAAGCAAAAGCCTGCAGTTGCTTCATGAAAATCTTACTTGTTGATGTTCTTATTGTTACAATTAATATTTACAATTTAATTCTAAAAATTGTGGATTGCATTGCATATAACTCACGCACAGAAAACAATAAAATATAACAAATTAGAAAGGATAATTTTGTTTTAAAAAACACCATGGCCCCAGGGACATGTTTTTTTTCCCAGTGTGGCAGTCAATATTTTAAAAGCATATTTCAGAAAGGTAATTTAGTTTAATGGGGACAAAGCTGAATGAGAGTAGTAAGGTAAGTAAAGAGAAATAACGATGAAATGTTTCAATTGGATTGAATCTTAGCCTTAAGAGAGTTTACATTTACTCCTCCTAGATTAAGACACTCAAAACGTAGTAACTAGTGGACAAACACTGACTGTTCAGAGCGTTGCCAAGTTTACCTAAACCCTTTTAAAGTAATCCATACACAAAGAAGAAAAAGACACCAGCAATAAGAGTCCTCCTGAAGCAATCTTCATCTCACACTGGGCTTGGTCTGGGATGATATTATTCTCATCTTTCAAGTCTCCTAAATATACTCATGGTCTTAAGACCAACTATGAAAGAAATTATTGTTATGGATATTGTGGATGCTTATCAATAAAAATGATAGAAGAAACATTAAAGAAAAATGAATTTGGCTTGATGTAAAAGATTTCTTAATGAAATGGATATCATAAACAAAAGTATCATATACAGAGAGAGATTTAGTCATACTCTTAACTAGAATTTTTTTTAAAAATCAAAGATTAGCTACAGGTCTATAACAATCAAACTCAACTCTGTATTGTGTATGTATGTGTGTGTGCACCTGTGTTTCAAATAAACCTTTAAATAAACATTGTCAATATCAGAAATTCTCTACATAATGCTAAAAAAATTTAAAGTATCTAGTACATCAATGTTCATGGCAGCATTATTTACAATAGCCCAAGGTGGAAACCACCTGAATATCTACTAATGGATGAATGGATAAACAAAACGTGGCATACACATCCAATAAAACATTATTCAGCCTTAGAGGAATGAAAATATGATACATGCTACAACATAGATGAACCTTCAAAACATGCTTTGTAAAATAAGCTAGACAACAAAGAACAAATATTGTATGATTCTACTCACATGAGGTATCTAGAATAATCAAATTCATAGAGACAGAAAGTAGGATGGTGGTTACCAATGGCTGGGAGGACAAGTTATAGTTTAATGAATATGAAATTTCAGTTTGTGATGATGAAAAAGTCTGGAGACGAATAGTGATGATGGTTGCACAACAATGTTAAAGTACTTAATGACATTGAATTATACACTTAAAAATAGCTAAGATGGTAAATTTTGTTATGTGTATTTTAGCACAATAAACATAAAATGTCACGATTTAAAGGAGATTATCCTTATAAAGGAGGTGGTATTAAATCATTTTCATAATATACAGCACAAAGGAGGAGAAATTGCTCATAGAAGACCTTATCATTATTAGATCTTAACGTTTGATTATAAGATGATTTCTTCTGATTACACTGCATATTTCAATGTTAAAAAACCTCCGAATAATCTCTACATAGTGTAGAGTCTTAAAAAAGTCCACATTCAAAGTCATTTTATCTTCTATAATCTCTATGTATAAAATACGTCAGTGTTTTCTTCCTGGCAATCAAATAGCTTGAATAACCACTATTGCAGGACTATTTGCTCAGGTTTGAGCTCCCTCAGTTTCACCCTGCTGTAAAATTTGATTTCAGCTGCAGACAACTTCATCTGTGATTACTAAAAACCAAGCCTTCCTCCATTAATCAAATTATCTTTTAAATTACAATATGTAAGCAGTTATCTCATGAAATGTATTGACCTAAATAACGTTTAGGACTGCAAATTAAATTTCACCTATGAATCCAAACCCATTAACTTGACTTAAAAGAAATTTAGTGATAGGTATTTAATTACTGATATCCTACAGAAACTGACATTTAATAAAGTGAAACGTTCCTAAACACTAAAGAGCTCTAAGACACGAAATGAAACAGTCTATGTCTTGAAAATGAATCTAGTCTTAAAAGGAAGAAAACATTAATAGAGTCATGTTCAAAAGCCTTTAACAGGACTGCAAGACTGAAATAGAACCCCTCGGGTTTCTCATTATAAAGTAGTATAACATTTTGCTCACAGTCTTGGGGATAAAAAAAGAAGGGCAGGCTCCAATGAAACACCAAGTTATACACAGAACATAATGTGGAGAATATATATTAATATTCAGTAACCATCTCAGTAATCTCATCTTAATAGACACTAATAAAATCCCCCCAAATTGGGCAAGAAGACCAAATTTCAAATCTGCATTCTAGGACGCACTCAATATCAAAAATAAAAAATTTAAATTTCTTGTCTGTAGGGACCGTGGAAAATTTTTTCAAGCATCATCAAAGTAAAGGAAGAATTTCTCTGGAAAATTGAGGTTGAATATGTCAACATGATTCTTTAATATCAAAAGGAGATAAAACAATTAATTTTAAAATATAAAATGTAGAAAACTGATCCAAGGATAAGTTTTTATTGAGTAAACTAATCATGCATACAAATATATGTTCATACACAGATATATGTGAATTCAGTGTCTTCATGCATTCAGGGTAGACAGTGGAAATGCTATAACTGTATGAGGAAAAAAGGAGTAATGTTCTGTGACAAATACTTCCTGTGCCAATTTTTCCTGGTATCAGAAATGCCACAAATAAGATGTTTTCCTGTGATTATCAATGAATTATTTTCAAGTACCTTATATTAAAATGTTAATATTTGTCAGCTAGTGAGGAAATGATAATGTTAATTTGTTGAGTACTTACTATGTCCTAAGAACTTTATATACATCATCTCATTCTATATGTACAACTTCACATATTTGGCACTATTATTGATCTTATTACATTAATGAGGAAACAGAGATACAGAGAAATTAGAATGTTTGCTTAAGGTCACATGGCCAGCAGAGCCAGGAGGCAACCATCAGTTTTATATGACTCTAGAGCCTCTAGTATTAACAACTACACAAAATTCCTCCAGACATTGCCTCCAAACAGCTTAATATCAACTCAGTTAAATGGAAAACTATTAGGCAGATGAAACAGAAAGTGGCAGGGGGGTGGGCAGTGAACTACATGGAGTGAAAGTAGTAACTACAGTTGAGAGACAGGGGAATGATACTTATTGGACATGCCTTTGAAAATAATATTTTAACATTCAAGAAAAGAGCACCTCTTCTAGGAGAATTTTGTTTTGTATTGTTTTTAAGACTTTATATTTTTTAGAGCAGTTTTATGTTCACAGAAAAACTGAGAGGAAAATACAGAGATTTCCTATATACTCTGCTCCTCACACATATGCATAGCCTTCCCCATTATCAACATCCCCCACCAGATAGGTACATTTGTTAGCACTGATGAATTTACATTAACATGCCATAATAACCCAAAGTCCATAGTTTACATTAGGGTTCACTTATGGTGTTGTACATTTTATGGGTGTGGAAAATATATAACGATATATATATACTGTTATAATATCATACAGAGCAGTTCCACAGCTTGACAGATTGTATTTTTTTTTGGTGCTAAATAATACTCCTTTGGATATACCATAGTTCATTTATCTATTCACCTACTGAAGGACATCTTGATTGCTTCTAAGTTTTGGCAATTATGAATAATGCTGCTATAAATATTGGTGTGCAGACTTTTCTGTGAACTTAAGTTTTCAACTCATTTGGGTAAATACCATGGAGTTTGATTGCTGCATCACATGGTAATAGTGTGTTTAGTTTTGTAAGAACCTGTGAAACTTTCTTCCTAAGTTGCTATACCACCATTTTGCATTCCTACAAGTAATAAATAAGAATTTATTGCTCCACATCCTCACCAGGATTTGGTGTCGTCAATGTTCTTGATTTTGTACATTCTTTTCTTTCTTATTTTCTTTGAGGTGAAGGAAAGAATAGTTTATTAATGTGCTGGCAAATAAGGAGGTTGGCGGACTCCTGTCTTGAAGTACCAACATCCTCAATTTTGTACATTCTAATAGGTGTGCAGTAGTATCTCACTGTTGTTTTAATTTACATTTCCCTAATAACATATGATGTGAAGCACCTTTTCATATGCTTATTTGTCATCTCTATATCTTCTTTGCTGAGGTGTCTCTTTAGATCTTTGGTCCATTTTTAATTGGGTTGTTTCTTTTCTTTTTGTTGGTTTTTAAGAGTAAGTTATATATTTTGGATAACAGGCCTTTATGAGATGTATTGCTTGCAAATCCTCTTTCTCTCAGCTGTGACTTGTCTTCTCTTTCTCTTGACATTGTATTTTTAAGAGCAGACATTTTAATTTTTGTGAAATCAAACTCATCAATTATCTCTTTCATGGATTGTGCATTTGGTGTGTATTTAAAAAGCCACTACCATACCCACAGTCATCTAGGATATCTCCTATTTTATCTTCTACGAATTTTATAGTGTTGCATTTGCATTTATGTCCATGATCCATTTTGAGTTAATTTTGTGAAGGGTGTAAGGTCTATGTTGAGATTCATTTTTTGCACGTGGATTCCAGTTGTTGTAACACCATTTGTTGAAAAGACTAACTTTGCTCTATTGCATTGTCTTTTCTCTTATGTCAAGAATCAGTTAACTGTATCTATGTGGGTCTATTTCTGGGTTCTTTATTCTATAAAATTGATCTATTTGTCTTGATTATGGTAGCTTTATAGTAAGTATTGAAGTTGGGTAGTGTCAGTCCTCCAACTTTGTTCTTCTCCTTCAATATTGTGTTGGCTATACTGGGTCTTTTGCCTCTCTCTGTAAACTTTAGAATCAGTTGTAAATATCCACAAAATAACATGCTGGGATTTTGATTGAGATTGTACTAAATCTATAGATCAAGTTGGGAAGAATTGACATCCTGACGATGTTGTATCTTTCTATCCGTGGCCATGGAATATCTTTCCATTTATTTAGTTCTTTTTTGATTTCCTTCATTATAGTTTTGTAGTTTTCCTCATATAGATTTTGCAAATTCTTTTTACATTTCTACCTAAGTATTTTATTCTTGGGGGGAGTGCTAATGTAAATGTTATTTTGTGTTTAGTTTCAAATTTCACTTCTTCATTCCTGGTATATAGGAAAGCAAGTAACTTTTGTACCTTAACCTTGTATTCTGCGAACTTACTTTAATTTCTTATTAGTTCCAACAGTTTTTCGTTGATTCTTTTAGATTTTTTACATAGAAAATCATGTTATCTGCAAACAAAGATAGTTTTACTTCTTCCTTCCCATTCTGTATACCTATTACTTCAATTTCTTGCCCTATTGCATTAACTAGGACTTCCACTATGGTAATGGAAAGGAGTGGTGAAATGGGAAATCCTTTCATTTTTCCTAATCTTAGTTGGAAAGCTTTGATTGTCTCGCCACTAAGTAGGATATGAGCTGTAGAATTTTTATAGACATTCTTTATCAAGTTGAGGAAGTTCTTCTATATTTCTAGTTTACTGAGAGTTGTAATCATGAATGGGTACTGGGTTTTGTCAAATGTTTTCCTGCATGTACTAATAGGATCAAGTGATTTTTTTCTTTTTTAGCCTGTTGTTATGATGGGCTACATTAATTGATTTAAAATGTTAAACTATCCTTCTATATTTGGGATAAATCTCATTTAATGTGGTATACAATTTTTTAATATATGATTGGATTCAATTTGCTAATTTTTTTTGAGAAGTTTTACACCTATGTTTATTAGAGATACTGGTCTGTAGTTTTCCTGTCTTATAATATCTTTGGTTGTGGTAGTAGGGTAATGCTGGCCTCAAACAATGAGATAGGAAGTATTCCCTTTTCTTCTGTCTCTAAAGAAATTGTACGGAATTGCTGTAATTTCTTCTCTAAACGTTTGGTAGAATTTTCCAGTGAACTCATCCAGGCTTGGTGCTTTCTTCTGTGAAAGGTTATTAATTAAGGATTCAATTTATTTATTAGATATAGGCCTGTTAAAGTCATCTATTTCTTCTTGTTTGAGTTTTGATGGAAATTGTGTCTTCTAAGTAATTGGATCATTTCATCGAGGCTATCAGATTTGTAGAAATAGAGTTGTTAAGTAGTCCTTTATTATCCTTTTAGTGTTTATCAGATCTGTATTGTTATCCTCTCTTTTATTTCTGATATTAGTAATCTGTGTCCTCTCTCTTTTTTTCATAGTTAGCCTGACTAGAGATTTATCAATTTTATGGGTCTTTTCAAATAACCAGCTTTTGGTTTTATTGATTTTTTTCTATTAATTTATTGCCTTCAATTTCATTGATTCCTGCTCTAATTTTTATTATTTCTTCTGCTCACTTTGGATTTAATTTGCTCTTCTTTTTCTAGTTCCTAAGATGGAAATTTGGATGACTGATTTTAGATATTTCTTCTTTTCCAATACATGCATTTAATGCTATAAATTTCCTTCTAGAAACTTTTATTGTATTCCATGAATTTTGATGATGTTGTATTTTTAATTTAGTTAAAAATATTTTAAAAAATTATCTTGATATTTCTTTTTTGATCCATGTATTATAAGTATATGACTTAATCTCCTCATATTTTGAGATTTTCTAGTTATCTGTTATTAATTACTAATTAGATTCCATTGTTGTGTGAGAGCAGACATTGTATGATTTCTATTATTTTTTTTGATTTGGTAAGGTATGTTTCATGGCCTAGAACGTGCTCTATCTTGGTAAATGTTCCCTGTGAGTTTGAGAAGAATTTTTCTGCTATTGTTGGATAAAGTAGTCTATGGAGATGTCAGTTATATCCAATTGATTGGTGTTGTTGAGTTCAGTGATGTCCTTACTGATTTTCTGCCTGACGTATCAATTTATTTTTTTTCCATGATCTGTGATTTTGTTTTTAATTATCTTACATTATGATCACACATAATTTTTATTTTTATTTTTCACATATAATTTTTAAATTTATATATATATCCTCTACTTTAATCCTTCTAATGAGGTGGTAAAAGCACCATTACTAATCACACAGATACAGTAATTCTACAGTTTTATGTATTTTTAAAGAACTGTTTAAAGATGATCCTAAATTATAACTTAGTCTGACTTAAGTAGTAAAGAATTCAAAAGTTTAATTTGTTGTTTCTTGTCACCTTGACTTTTAAAAGCATTTAACCTTATAGATTGTCTATCAAATGTGCAAAGTGTTAAATATTCTTTATTTGATATTACACACAAACCACATTAAAATGCCTTTCAATAAATAAAAGGCAGCATTTTAGTGGATACAGGGTTTTAGATTGGCACAGGGAAGACTAAAAATATAAAGTAAACATTGCTACCTTATCTCCAGCCCCTGCCTTTAACAGGCTAATGAACACAAATTAAAACACCAATGAGTCTTGTTTGAGTCTGAAACAGTGAAGGCATTTCCCTAGTATTTAAATATATTCACATAACCAGTTATAAAACTATAAACATAAGGGCAACACTCGTAACCTAAACATCCGTACCACGGGGAGGGAGGCGGGAGGAGGGGGGAGGCGGGAGGAGGGGGGAGGCGGGAGGAGGGGACGGGTATTTGTATACACAAGGAGTGCAATGCGCACCACCCGAAGAATGGACATACTTGAAACTCGGACTTGGGGAGGGGGGACCGAGGGCAACACAGGTAACCTAAACATCTGTACCCCCATAATATGCTGAAATAAAAGAAAAAAAAAGAATTATGAAAAAAAATCTACTTACCTTAATCTAAGATGCCTACTGTCAAAATTGAAAATCTTAAGCCAAAATTATTAAATTGAATTTTTACAAGTAGATAAAATCACATAGCCTACCTGGCACAGGGTAGTTACTATATTAAAGAGAGAGAGAGTGGAGAGAGAGGGAATGAATTATTTTATATAAAACATTAACTAAAAATGGTTAAGATTTGGTGAGAGATGAAGAGTAGTAGCTGGATGAAGAGAGTCTCCAATGATGAAATAAAAATCTCACAACTTTTACTTTGATACTGATGTTGTATATCAAATTTAAATTATATGATTGGCTAATTTAAAATGATATATTTTGGTCTGGAACCCGTCAACTGACTTAAACATATTAAGGGTATAGCTCATTATGAAAAAGGTGTGTGCAAATAAATGTTTATGATTATGTGTGAATCTATGTGTGTGTCGGGAAGACTTGGGAGATTTTAGAGTTTCTTTGAAATAACTGGGAAAAATCCACAAAACAAGAAATTAGGAATGGTGAGAGCATTAAGGTCAAGAGAAAAACTGAGGCAGTAAAAAACAGTTGGTATTGGCCGGGCGCGGTGGCTCACGCCTGTAATCCTAGCACTCTGGGAGGCCGAGGCAGGCGGATTGTTTGAGCTCAGGAGTTTGAGGTTGCTGTGAGCTAGACTGATGCCACGGCACTCTAGCCTGGGCAACACAGTGAGACTCTGTCTCAAAAAAAAAAAAAAAAAAAACAAAAAACAGTTGGTATGGAAAGATGATAAAAATAGCAATAATAGTAATAGTACCAATAATAACATTTGCTGAAGAATTTCTATATCACTGAATGATGGGTAAGATGTTTTCGGAAATGGGTGTTCGTACTATGACAGCTAAAAGAGTAAGTGATAAGAATCAAGGGCAATTGCAAAGTATACTGGATAACAGTTTAGGAGATATGAACAATTTCAGTTTATAGGTAGAGGAGCAAGATCTAGTTTCCACAAGGATCCAAGGAGAGACAGAGAAAGAGAGCGAGAGAGAGTTATCAACAAAAAGCAGAGATGGAAATAAGGTTGTCCAACAAAAAATAATAATAATAATAATAATAAAAATAAAAAAGGAAAGGAAAAAATAAAGAAATGTACAAAATAAAAAATAAAGATGCTCAAGATTTTATATTTATCTTTCAAACTTACACAAAGTTAAGTAAGAAGAGATTGTATAATATACAGAATGTGTACCTGATATATAAATAATTTGTACCTGAGATAATCCTATTCTGGGATAAAAATAACTGGATACTGAACAAGATTATAAATGTGTTGTTCTGTAAAAGATATTTTATCTTATAGTAGGAATATGTTGGAATAATTATTCTCATAAAGGTCAGAATTTATGCAGTGAGTCATTAAGCCAACATCAAGTACTTACTCCCATATAGAGCTCTTGGATTTTGCTCTGCTTTTATTAAAGGTAAAATTTGAGGGGCAATTTGAATACAAATTTATATTCTGGATGATGGCAGGAAAATAAATTATTCAAATCAAATATTGGTGAGACTCTTTGGCTGCTTGATGGTATCCTGTTTTTCTACTAGGTAGTTCCTACTTTATTTGCCTTGTCTTTATGAAATATTTAACAGATGCATTATAGCTATTCTCAATTGTTCAGTAATGAATTTAGTAAATTTCCAAGCAACTGGAGCAATATCTCACTATTTGAAAAGAGAAAGAATGTGCCAATTGCAAAAATACTCTAATAACAGATCTATCACTTGTCATATTCTACTAAACCTAAGAATATTTATGAAAGGCATGAATCTTAACTCCCTAGCTTTTTGACATGGAGCTCAAGATATTTAGAAGCACTGAATAAGGACAATTTCAGGCTGTATCAGATTATCTTCTTATCTAACAAACCAGAGAGAGGTTAAGATGATTATGATTATTTGGAAAAGGTAAATGACTACAGTGTGAACTAGTAGTAAAAACATATATTTAAACTAAGTAAGATTAATTTTTTAAATACTGTATAAAGCAAATAAGCCATCAGAAAAATTCATTATTAACATATTCCTATCATAATGTGTCAAGGCAACATGCTGAGAGTTATTTTTGCTATTACTCTGCATCGGGATTAGGGAGTGATAGAGATAGCCTTTGCCTATGTTTTGGTTAGAGTTAGCAGATATTTCTTTTACCTTGATTCATCAAGTGCTCCATAAGATCCTTGTTGTGCAAAGCTGAGGGAAGGTGCAATTTCTCATTGTAATTCCAATTCCCTCCCACTCCACCGAAATCTGTCTACCTAAGTTTCAAAGCTTTAAAATGAGACATGGAAAATACCCTATGTGTGGAAACTATCATTAGAGTGAATAGACAGCGCACAGAATGGGAAAAAATATTTGCTCTCTACACATCTGATAAAGGGCTGATAACCAGAATCTATCTAGAACTCAAAAAAATCAACAAGAAAAAATCATAGAATACATTTTAAGAAGCACTGCCCTGACACCCACATATATTATATGTATGTGTGTGTGTACAGAGAGAGAGATATCCACATTCATCCTTCCCTGCCCACAACTATACCTGGTTTGTGGGAAATGTGAGCTGATGAGTGGTATTGCAATGTAATGGTATCCACAATGCATGTGTGTAATTATCTTATAATGTGAGCACAGTGCTAGATTGTACAGAATAAAGTTAACAGGCATGAGACCACTGCTATCTTTAGAAAGGCCTGCTTGCAAGGTTGGCACTTGGCTGGTATGTGGGAACTTGGTGTCCCTCTGTTCCCTAACTGGTGAATAGTTCACTTTGCCTAGTTTGTTGGTACAAATAATGTGATTTATGCTGAACACCTGCTTTCCTTCTGAGAATCTGGAATTTTGTTATGTGCCTCTAGGACCAGCCCCCAATGAAAACCTTGGACACCAAATCTCTAAAGGTCTTCCCAGGCCAGAAACTCATATACCTGTTGCTGCATTTTTTTTGTTGCTGCAGAAATGAGCATACTCAACTAAGCCCCCTCACAATAGGGAGAGTGCATAAAAAAGTATGTGCATGAATTTCTCTAGACTCCTGTCTTTTTCCTTTGCTGATCCTATTGTGTATTCTTTCACTGTAATAAACCTTGGCCATGAATACAACTATATGTTGAGACCTTCTAGCAAATCACTGAATGTGTGGGTGGTCTTGGAGATCCCAAAACATAATCATATTACGTACATTGTCTTAATCCTCAAAACAATTCTGAAAGGTAGGTAAATATTAGTGTTTGTCTTTTATAGGTGAGGAGACTGACGTTAGTGAGGTTTAGCAACTTCCCTAGGATCTCAGTTAATAAGTGAGAGAATCCAAATCTGTCTGACTCCAAAGTCTTGGCTCTTAATTATTATACTGCATTGTTTCTAATACCATAAACTGTGTCTGTAGTGGGTTGAAAGGAATGAATGATGATAGTGGTCTGAGAATACTTCATGCACGAGTTAGGATTTGAGTTGGTATTGAAGGGTAAGTGGGCAGCATTAAAATAGATTAAGTGGCGGGGAAAGAGTATTGTCAATTGCCTGATATTAAGGCATGCAAATGGTAAAATGCAAGATTTATTTGGGAGACAGACAATATAACAGTTGGGTGAAATGGAGGAAACGCTAGAAAGTTTTTTTCTATGCTTTTTCTTTTTTCCTTTTTTTTTTTTGAAATAAGGTCTTGTTATGTTGCCCAGGCTGCAGCCTCGAACTCCTAGGTTCATGTGATCCTCCTGCCTCAGCCTCCCAAGTAGCTGGACTACAGTCGTGTGCCACCATGCCTGGCTCCTTCCATACTTTTAAGAGAAACAAACTTCGGCAGCTGCCACAGCTTGTTATGCTAGTGTTTAGTGTAAAATAATGTATCTGATCTAACACACAATTATATTTTTAAGCTCAATAAGTGAGATACGTTTGCTTAAGGATAATAAAATAATGTATTTGTTCTGCAAAGACAATAATGATTTCCAAGGACTTTGCCACCTAAACAAGTTGAAGCTCTACTATTGTTAGCATTAAGGAATTATGTATGTATGTATGTATGTAGAGGAGGGAAATACTGAAACAGCATTTAACTGATACCAATCTGGTGGCAGTGTGAAGAATATATTGGTTAGAGCCAGGGAGTTAGTCCATTTAGATCATTACAATCACAGTGGTCCATGCATGAGAGATGATTAAGAGCTTAGAGAATTTTAGAAATGAAAATGGACAAAAGACACCATACAGGATGAATTGCCCTGATGTAGTGATGTACTGGATATGGTTGTGTTTGTGGGGAGATCCAAAGGATCTGAGTCTGGGTGGTTTGGAGAAAATATTGTATCTTTAACAGAAATATGACATTTAGGCAAACTGTCATGCCAGGACCATGGATGTATTGAATTGAATGATTTATTAACATCCAAGTAGAAAAGCACATTTGGAGTTAGTTGTAAAATTGGGATTGAAGAGAGAAATCAAGGTTTGAGATGAGATGGAAACATTTGCGGTGGGGTGATCACTGAAACTATCTGAATATAGGCATCACTTTGGGGGGAAAGAACAAAAAAGAGCACCAAGGACTAAACTCTGGTTTTATTCATTCCATAAATAAGAAATGAATATTAAAGAATACCTTTGAAGTTAATAAGTAATGTTACTACTACCTGTTATAAAACCACATTTGCCAAGTACTTATTTTAATGTGCATTGATCAGGCACTTTCTGGTTTGTAAACTTTAAATTAAGTGATCTTTTACAGTGATATGAGTAACTTTTATATAAAAATCAGTAAATAAATGATCCCTACCATATACAAAGCATAGTTAAGCACTGAATAACATTCAAATAGCATTTTTTCCCTTCTCTTATATAGCACATTGTTCTTGGTAACTTTGGGGGTATGTATGTATGTGTGTGTGTGTGCGTGTGTGTGTGTAGATCTTTCTGTTGCCTGCTTAGGAGTGGAATTGCCCCAGCCTCTGTTTCATTTAAATAGTTGTTTTGGTTTGTTAATTAATTTTTCCTCCATTTGTCAGCTGTTGTACCAGTAGTGCAGCAGTCATCACTGACTGCCATTGAGTATTCAAGATAACTTGTTCCACCAGATTTGTGCACAAGAGTCCTAACTTTGTATTTTCCCTTAGTGTAGAAATGTTCTTAAATGAATGACATTTATACTTACCTCTCTGCAACAAATTTTTTAGAAGTAGAAGGGATTGAGCACAAAAATATTCCAAAGAGAAGTTGGGTGGGCAAAACTGCTAGCACTAATATGTTTATGTTTCTGACTATCTTCTCCTTTTAATACTACCTGCTGACATTCTTCCAGGGCAAAAACACAATCTGTAAAGGCTTCAGCTCTTAAGTCTTCCCCAACTTTATTGTGCTATTTATTCCCTCCCTGGAGTAGACAGAGAATTAGATGAATGTGCAAAGAGATAACAAGAAAAAATATTTGTATTATAGGCTGACTTGTGTGTCTTAGGATTTTAAGTCTTAGAAAAATAGGAATTGCAACAAGGTTGGTATGTCATTTTAATACATCATGGTTGCCTCAAATTAGTAATAAACGTTGTTGTAAAACTCTTATATATGTGAATGTTCTGATTAATTCATTAAACTCTTTTTTTTTTTTATGAGACAGAGTCCTACTCTGTCACCTAGGCTAGAGTGCAGTGTGGCCTGATCATAGCTCAGTATAACATTGAACGCCTGGGCTCAAGCAATCCTCCTGTCTCAGCTTCCTGAGTAGCTGTGACTACAGGCACATGCCACCATGCCCAGCTAGTTTTTAAAAATTTTTTGTAGAGATGGGGTCTCACTGTGTTGCCCAGGCTGGTCTTGAATTCCTGGCCTCAAGTGGTCCTCCCACCTTGGCCTCCCAAAATGCTGGGATTATAAGTGTGAGCCACCACATCCGGCCCTCATTAAACTCTTCTTAAGCAATTTTCACTAATGTTTTTATTTAATATTTAATCTCCTTGAATCTAAGCTTTCAGTAGTGCAGGGTTCATAGAGAATCACAGACTATGCATAAGCAGTCATGAGATTATCATGTTCCTCCTTATTAAGTAATGTCTTCATCCAAGATTACTCCAGAACAACAGCTTTAAACCATTTCCTAGTTTATTACATCAGTTGGCATGGTATAATGGAAAGCACACTGACTTGACAATCAGCATACCTGGGTTCTAGCCCTAGCATATAACCCCAGTTGTTTACCTTCTGGGTCCCAGTTTCACTGTCTATAAAATACAATGATATTTGCTGTCCCTGTATTACAGGCCTGTTTTAAGTTTCAAAGAAGATAAAGAAAAGTACTTTGAAAATGTTAATATGGAGGATTCTAGTATTATCTTTTGCATTTTCCATATTTTTTCAGGATTAAAAAAAAGTACCATAACAAATGTACAAGAAAGTTTCACATATTTGTTCAATCAAATCCCTGGAAATATTATTGTGCTTAAATGTCACAACTATATTTAAAATTGATTTTAGACCTACAGTGTAAGTTTTTGGCTTACAATTCAATCAGAGGAATTAGAACCCTGTGAATATTTTCTATGAGAATGATTTCATAAGCATGAATAATAGTACTAAATTATCATTTTTTTATTTTATTATTTTTATTTTTTTTTTGAGACAGAGTCTCACTGTGTTGCCCGGGCTAGAGTGCCGTGGCGTCAGCCTAGCTCACAGCAACCTCAAACTCCTAGGCTCAAGCGATCCTCCTGCCTCAGCCTCCCGAGTAGCTGGGACTACAAGCATGCACCACCATGCCCGGCTAATTTTTTCTATGTATTTT
>CAUYRB010083876.1:0-19466 GCA_963574695.1 Propithecus perrieri
GAAATCCTCGCCATAGCAATTAGGCAAGAGAGGGGTATTAAGGGTGTCCAAATGGGGACAGACGAGATCAAACTCTCGCTCTTTGCCGATGGTATGATATTATGTCTAGAAAACCCCAAAGACTATTTTCTATAAGTTACCATGTAAGACCTCATTCGGGGCTTTTGAGACCAACAGAGAGGTCTGAGCCCCCTGAGCTCCCGCTTTGCCTATAATCTTTATAAACTTATAAAACTATATCTTTGTCTCAGTGTATTCTTTTATTTCTTCCATTTTCCATTTCTCTCTATTATTTTCTTATCCCTTGCAGCTCTACCAAAGGGACCCGGTTTTTTGCAGGGAACACTGGCCACGTTCCCCGCATTTTACAAATATTTTCTCTCAGTCTGCGGCTTGTCTTTTCATTCTCTTAACAGTGCCTTTTGCAGAGCAGAAGTTTGTTAATTTTAATAAAATCCAACTTACCCATTTTTTTATGGATTGTGCTTTTCATATTGTATTTGAAAACTCATCACCAAACCCAAGGTCGCCTAGATTTTCTCATGTGTTATCTTGTAGCAGTTTTATAGTTTGGGCCTATGATCCATGTTGAGTTAATTCTTTGAAAAAATAAGGTCTGTGTCTACATAAATATTTTTTCATATGGATATCCAGTTCTAGCACCATGTGTCGAAAAGACTATTCTTTATTACTTTGTCAAAGATCAGCTGATTATATTTTTGGGGGTCTATTTGTGGACTCTCTATTCTGTTCTATTGACCTATTTGTTTATTCTTTTACTTGTACCACGCCTTCTTGATCACAGTAGCTTCATAGTCAGTTTTGATATTGGGTAGTTAGTATCAGTACTCCAACTTTGTTGTTTTTCCATGTTGTGTTTGTTATTCTGAGTCTTTTGCCTTTCCATATAAACTTTAGTTAGAATCAGTTTGTCAGGATCCACAAAACAGCTTGTTGGGATTGCATTCAATCTATAGATTAAATTAGGAAAAATTGACATCTCAAAATATTAAGTCTTCCTATCTATGTACATGAACTATCTCTCTATTTATTTAGATCTTTTTTGATTTCTCTTAGCAGAGTGTTTCATAATTTTCCTCCTGTGCATGTTTTGTTAGATTTATGCTTAAGAATTACAGTTTTTGGTGCTAAGGTAAATGGTGTTATGTTTTAAATCTCAAATTCCAGTTGTTCATTGCTGTTATACAGGTAAGCAGTGCACTTTTGTATATTTCTTGCAACCTTGCTATAATTGATTATTTGATCCAGGATTCTTTTTGTTGGCGTTTTAGGATTTTCAGCGTAGGCAGTCATGTCATCTGCAAACAGAGTTTTATTTCTACCTTCTCAATCTTTGTCCTTTTTTTTTTTTTTCTCTTCTCATCTATTGCATTAGCCTAGACTTTGAATATGATGTTGAATAGGAGTGATAAAAGAGGGCATTCTTCCTTTGTTCCTGATCTTAGGGGGGAAAGCTTCTAGTTTCACATCATTAAATATGGTATTTAAACTAGTGGTTTTTGGTATATATTCTTTATCAAGGTGAGGAAGTTCCCTTTATTCCTAGTTTGCTGAGAGTTTTTGTCACAAATGGGGATAAGATTTTGTGAAATGCTTTTCTGCGTCTGTTAATATGATCTTAGAGGTTTTCTTCTTTAGCTTGTTTTGCCAATTAATGATGGATTACATTAATACATTTTTGAATGTTGATCAGCCTTGCAAAGCTGGGATAAATCCTACTTTGTCTTGATGTGTAATTCTTTGTATACATTGTTGTGTTTGTTAATATTTTGTTGAGTTTTACATGTATGTTCGTGAGGATTATCAATCTATATTTTTCCTTTCTTGTAATGTACTTTACCTGGTTTTAATATTAGGGTAATGCTGGCTTCATCAAATGAGTTAGCATGTGTTCCCTTTATTTCTGTTTTCTGGAAGAGACTGTAGAGAATTGATATAATTTCATCCTTAAATGTTTGATAGAATTCGCCAGTGAACCTATCTGGGCTTGATGCTTTCTATTTTGGAAGGTTATTAATTGTTGATTTTTTTTTAATAGATACAGGCCTATTCAGATTATTTCTCCTTATGTGAGTTTTTTTTCTTGAAGAACTGCCATATTTCCCTCAGTGTCTATACCATTTTACATTGCCACCAGTAGTGCACAAGGGTTCCAATTTCTTTTTTATTTTTATTTCAGCATATTATGGGGGTACAGATGTTTAGGTTACGTATGTTGCCCTTGCCCCCCTCCCGCCCCAAGTCCGAGTTTCAAGTGTGTCCATCCCTCGGATGGTGTGCATCACACTCTTTGTGTATGCAAATACTTGTCCCCTCTTCCCCCCTGCCCGACATCCAATAGATGTTATTCTAATATGTGCACTTATGTGTTGATCAGTTAATACCAATTTGATGGTGAGTACATGTGGTGCTTGTTTTTCCATTCTTGGGATACTTCACTTAGGAGAATGCGTTCCAGCTTTATCCAGGAGTATACAAGAGGTGCTATATCACCATTGTTTCTTTCTTTTTCTTTTTTTTTTTTTTTTTTTTGAGGCAAAGTCTCACTGTGTTGCCTGGGCTAGAGTGCCATGGTGTCATCATAGCTCACAGCAACCTCAAACTCCTGGGCTCAAGGGATCCTCCTGCGTCAGCCTCCCAAGTAGCTGGGACTACAGGCATGTGCCACCATGCCCGGCTAATTTTTTTCTATATATTTTTAGTTGTCCAATTAATTTCTTTCTATTTTTAGTAGAGACGGGGTCTCACTCTTGCTTAGGCTGGTTTCGAACTCCTGAGCTCAAACGATCCGCCCGCCTCTGCCTCCCAGAGTGCTAGGATTACAGGCATGAGCCACCACGCCCTGCCAATAATGTCTTTTTTCATTTGTGATTTTAGTAATTTGAGTCCTCTCTTTTTTTTTTTTCTCAATCTAGGAAAGGTTTGTCAATTTATTTGATCCGTTCAAAGAAGTGACTTGGTTTCACTGATTTTTCTCTGTTTCATTTATCTTTGCTCTAATCTTTATTTCCTTTCTGCTAGCTTTCAGATAAGATTATTCTTTTTCAAGTTTCTTAAGTTGTATAGTTTGAGATCTTTCTTGTTTTTTAATATAGCATTTATAGCTATGAATTTCCCTCTTAGCAGCGCTTTCGTTGTGTCCCGTAAGTTCTGGTATGTTGTGTTTCTGTTGTCATTTGTCTCTGTTTCCTGACTTCCCTATGATTTCTTCCTTGATCCATTGGTTAAGAGTATGTTGTTTAATTCCCACAACTTTGTGAATTTTCAGTTTTCTTTCTGTTGTTGATTTCTAACTTCATCTTGTTATAATCTGAGAAGAAACTTTGTCTTTTTAAAGTTATTGAGACTTAATTTGTGACTTTACATATATGGTCTATCCTGGAGAACGTCCCATGTGCACTTGAGAAGAATGTGCATTCTGTCACTGGGTAAAAGTTCTGTGTCTGTCTGTTAGAGTTAGTTGATTTACTGTATTGTTGAGATCTTCTATTTTATTACTTATCATTTGTCTCGTTCTTTACGTTATTTAAAGTGGGCGTTGCAATCTCCAACTAGTATTGTCCATTTCTCCCTTCAGTTCTGTCAATTTTTGCTTAATGTATTTTTGATAGTCTGTTAGGTATGCAAAGGTGTATAGTTGTGATATCTTGTTACCGTATCGAACCTTTTATTAACACAGTTATGCATCACTTAACGACAGGAAATAATGTTCTGAGAAGTAAGAAATGTGTTACTAGGCAATTTCATTGTTGTGCGAACATCATAGGGTATACTCACATTAACCTAGGGTGTACTCACGCTAACCATAGGCTGTCTGTACAGGAGAAAAAACCCAATCAGAATCTTCCTTGAAAGTGTATAATGAAATTGACATATTTTACCTTTGCTCCATAGCTCAAGAGAGTGGGTGATAAGTCATGCTATTTTTTTTCAGGATCTTAGACTGTTAGGTTCTGAATCTTTGCCATTCCCCCAGACCTTTATTTTTATTTGGAAACTTGTGTTTATAAGTGTTACGTTTATAAGTGTTATGTTTATAAGTGTTATGTATCTGTTTATAATTTCTCAGGTGTTGAAGAGTTGGGGATGATTTCGTGAGTTTTTTAAAGATAATAGAGAAGAGTTTTTGATAATAGTGATTATTTTAATGACAATTTAGCTTACTAAGTGGCTTTCTGTCTCCTACTGAACAAATATACCTGTGCGTCATCTCAGTAAGAGCATTCTACCCTATGTGAAAGTTTTGTTGTGAATGTGTGCATAATGGTAAATATTCACATATAGATGCCAGTGTCTTTCAACCTTATTCTTTAGTGTGGGGGGGGTAAAGGAGGCTGACATGCTGGGAAGGGCCAGAAAAAGGCAAAGAATTGCGTTTCTTGGGAAATAACACAATTAAGAAAAAAAAAATCCGTTCACAGTAGAAAAATGACAACAGAAAGTAACGAGGTCATAGATTGTATGATGGCCCAACAAACTGTTTGCCTATCTGGTATCACAAAAATTGAAACACAATTTGGAATGGGGTGGTAGAATGGAACGATTATAAATTTTCTAGTGTTTCAGGAAAGAAAAACTTCCAAAATACTCTTCAACTATTTTTTTGAAATAAGCAATGTCTCATTTTCTGAAATATATATATCTGCTTGTGACTATAATACTGCTTTTCAGTTCTTTGTGATTTGTATGTTAGGAATTAGGTGCAATTTTTATGTATAAAAATTTCCTTTCAAGGTTATATAAAGATTAAATATTAATATTAGGGATCCTAAGGATTGACTACAAGCAAATAGCTAATTTGTAGTTATATTTATTTTTAAAGTGATCATGTTATCTAACAGAAAGTTTGGTCGACCATTTTTATGAATTAAATCTTGCTGTCATGAGTAAAAATGCAAAGGTTTGCATTTATCATTTTCTTCTTTTCAGTTCCCTATATATGTTTAAGGAAAAATGAAAATAATGTATCTTTTATATTGTTAGGCCCGGATAGCATTTCTACAAGGGGAAAGAAAAGGTCAGGAGAACTTGAAGAAGGATTTAGTAAGAAGAATAAAGATGTTAGAGTATGCATTAAAACAAGAAAGGTATGTGTGCTTCATTTTCTTATAAATCAAGTAGAACAATAGTATTCTCATTTATACCGTTGTACAGTGTATTTAACAGCTTTCTAAAAGGTATAAATCCTTGCCCAAATACAAGATGATATTTTGATTAGATTTGTATATGGGAAAATAAAAGCAAAAGAGATTTAAAAAGTTAAATTGAAATAATGTGTTTTGTTATAGAATTAAAATTTTGGAATTAAAAAGATCAGGGAAAATTTTTCTTCACTTGGATATATGTGTTACTTGGGAAATTTACTTTTTTTTTCTTTTACAGTGGTACATTCTTTGTTGTTCTTTGCAAATAAAGTTTAAAGAAACACATTCATCTTAATGTTTTGTTATTGGAGTAATGTATAGTAATAGTCACAAAAGGAAGAAATTTTTTTAACAATATATTATTAAATTTTCAGGGCAAAATATCACAAATTAAAATACGGCACAGAACTGAACCAAGGTGATTTGAAAATGCCAACCTTTGAATCAGGTAAACTTGATGCTTCTGTTACTTTTTTTTTTTTTTTTAAAGGACACTTTTATGTGGCAGACATGTTGTCTTTACCCCTGTTTTGCTTTGACAGCATTAGTTAGACAGATGATTGACTATTGTAAACTATTTAGAATTTGAAAAAATATTAAATAAATAAAGGTAAGTAGTTTTTTCTACTTCTAAATCATGAGCTTACTTGTCCTATTTTCCTTGCATTGAAACCTGTGTGGAACTGTGGGTGTATTTTTGGTAGTAATTAGAGCTAGAAGCTAATGGAATAACTGGTTTTCTACCTGGACAATTCTTGTCCCAGCCTGTATAAGCTTTATTATTATTAAAAAATCCCTTTAATCTGCAAAAGTTCTGATTAACTCATTTTAGTTCTAAACATATTGGAAATTTGACTGGGTTTGGTAACTACAGAGTCAGCCAAATAAGAGAGAAGAAAAAAATTATCTCTAGTTGGCTTTGCTCTTTATAAAACAGATAGTGAGTGTTAGAGTAGTATCTGATGAACAATTATGCAGTGAAGGGAGAGATTGGTTATAGGACAGGGCTAACAGTTTAATGCTAATTTTAGGGCTGTGTATGATTACAATTTGAGTAGTCAGAAAGAGTAGACAATATTTTGATTAGGATTTGGGAATATTACTAGCAATTTCTTATTTCTCAGGTATGTCTAGAACTCAGTTATATACACATTTTTGATAGTGCAAATTAAAAGCTATACTGTTCTCAGTTGCTAGTTACTAAGACAAAAAAAAAACTTCGTTTGAATATACAGTTTTTCATCTCCTTCTATAGTTGTCCCATACCTAATAAAGTCAAAGCATGTATGGTAGGAAAAACAAAACTTATATGTGGATTTTTAAAGTTAGGTGTTACAGTAAAAATTTAGTTAATTGGTTTTTAGTTCAATATTAAGTACTTAGAACTTGGCAGAAACGTATACCATATGTATAGCCTGCAGTGGATTTATTTTTTTGTCTGCTTTCAGTTTTTTGCAGCAAAACTATTTATTATTTGTTCCAGTTGTTATATATATAAAATCAAGAGACCAAGATAGGAGTGGCATAGATTTTCTTTAATGTGGCTTTTTTTTTTTTTGAGACAGAGTCTCACTGTGTTGCCCGGGCTAGAGTGCCGTGGCGTCAGCCCAGCTCACAGCAACCTCAAACTCCTAGGCTCAAGCGATCCTCCTGCCTCAGCCTCCCAAGTAGCTGGGACTACAGGCATGTGCCACCATGCCCAGCTAATTTTTTCTGTATATTTTTAGTTGTCCGATGAATTTCTTTCTAATTTTAGTAGAGACAGGGTCTCACTCTTTCTCAGGCTGGTTTCGAACTCCTGAGCTCAAACAATCCGCCCGCCTCTGCCTCCCAGAGAGCTAGGATTACAGACGTGAGCCACCGCGCCCAGCAAATGTGGCTTTTTAGTGATTATGAAGGCTCATTCGAGTGTGAGGAAACTGTATTATGATCTCTGTGGAAAAGCAAGCATAAATAATAGAAAGAAGGTCTATATATTTTGAACTTTGTTTGCTACAGTAGTTCTATTACAATTAGAGGGCATACAGTGGCTTCACCAGAAGAAACTTGATGGATTTAGAGCGTTTCTTTGACTCATTTTCTTTTCAGTATTGCCACAATAATCAGAAAATAAGTAAACACTTTCTAGAACTAGAGGGCTTGGTCTGTGTGATATGAGGAAGCAGGCTAGTTATATACACATTGTACCTGGAATAAAGGTCAAAATCAGTATTGGTTAGCTGCTCAGTGCAACAGTTATATTAGCAGGTAAATCTCCCCTGCACGCAGCTGAAGTTGTGGTAAAATAAGTCTTTTTATCTCTATAAACTTAAGTATTAAAACTTCTTCAAGTTGAGGAATAAAATAATATCAAAGTAACTTATTTACAGGAGACACAATAACTGCAAAGTAAAATGTTTTTACTTGTGTAGAAAAACTATTCAGGACGTTTAGTAGAAAACAGCTGGGTGCAGTAGCTCAGCGCCATAAATCCCAGCACTGAGGTGGGAGGATCATTTGAGGGCATGAGTTTGAGACCATCCTGGGCAATGTAGCAAGACCTGTCTCTTAAAAACAAAACAAAACAAAAAAATTAGCTGGGCATGGTGGCATACACTGGCAGTCGCAGGTACTCTGGAGGCTAAGGCAGGAGAATTGTTTGAGCCCAACAGTTGGAGGCTATAGTGAGCTATGATGATGCTACTGCACTCCATCTTGGGCAACAGAATGAAACCCTGTCTCTTCAAAAAAAAAAAAAAAAAAAAAAACACGGAAAACAACTATACAACATGTTTAGTGGAAAACAAAACAAAGAGACTGACAAAAATACATCAAGCAGATAACGTGATATAAAATTATTTATGTCAAATAATACATGGATGTAATATTAAGTGAAACAATGTTGCCTTTTATATACCCCCAGATAAATCGATGTAAAAAAGAAAATGTGCAAAATATTGATTTGATAGAAGTACAAGACATGCAAGTGTTTATATCCCTCTCTCAGTACAAATATATGTATAGCCTAACTTAACCTTATAAAAGGGATTGTATCCAAATATGTAAAAATGCTCCCTTTGTTGTACATTTAGAAAATAGACAATTTGATAGACAAATAACTTGAAAAGGCATCCTATGAAAGAGGATATCTAAATGGCCGGTAAACATATGAGATGATGCTTGATGTTTATTGGTATTGAAAAAATACAACTTAAAACCACAATGGAATACAATTAGACACTGACCAGAATGGCTGAAACTGTGTTGATGAGGATGTGGAATGATAGTGATCAGAACTTGTAGAAATTGTTGCTAGGATTGTAAATTCATAATGCTGCTCTGAAAGTGACTTGACGATATTACTAAAGTGAATATAGCATACATACCCTATGACCCAGTAATTGCACTCCTTGAAATACATAATGTGTGTTAACCACAAAGCTTGTATAAGAATGTTCATAGTATCATTATTTATAGTGAAAATCCGAAAACAGTGAGATTGTCTTTCACCATTAGAATAAATATATTGTGATATATTATTATAGCAATGCTATTTAGAACAGAAGTGAGCAAACTACAGCCAAACGTGACAAAATGGATAGATCACATGAAATTGAAAATTGATAGAAATAATTTATATCAGATTCCAATATCTAGTTGTTAAAAATCAGGGTAGTATTGATACCCATTTTAGAGTGGCTAGTGACTGGAGGGCACAAGAAAGCTTTTTAGGGATGCTGATAATGTTTTGTTTCTTCATCTAGGTACTGATTACATGGACGTGTTCAAAAATTCCTTTAGCTATATATTTGATGTACTTCAAGAATATCCTTAGCAACATTTATAATAGTGAGAAAATGGAAACTAATGTCAACATTAGAGGATTGGTTAAATAGGTATATACTTTCTATAGAATATTGTTTAATCATTTTTCATGTTAATCTATACAGCCATATAGAGAATATTCAAGATACATTAAGTATCAAAAGCAGATTATAGTGCAGGACACACATTGGCCCATTTTTTTTAAAGGGAGGGGGTTATGTTAGTCATGTATATATTTTCGCATAGAAAATATGGAATAATAAACTCTCAAGTACTAACAGTTGTTAACTCTTGGTGATAGGATTTGGGGCAATTGTATTTCTTCTTTTTTTTGAATGTCTTTTTTCCTTCAATGGTTATGTGGTATATGTGATTAAAAAACAAAGTGTTATAAATTGAACCAATTATAAATAGAAAAATAAGCTTGGGACTATTAGAAAACGAATTATTTCTAGAAATCAAAGATGTGCTTTTGATGGGGGAAGAATAAAAAGTTACTAATAATGTGATTGTTAGGATTAGAGGAGTAATGCCTACAGAGGATACTTTAATTATAACCAGTAAGTATTTAGTGACTTTGAGGAGTCTGGGAGCCTAACAATGACTGTGAGCCAGTCTAAGAGTTCTCAACATTTATTGTGGGGGTTGGTCTTCCAAGCCCTCTCTTCTTCACTGTCATTATTGTAATAATGAGAATTTATGAGAAAATATTTCTGTAATATAAGTGCCAATAAGTAGTTTTAAATTTCACTTGAGATACTTGCAGAGAGCTTAACTCACCTGAAATTACACTGTTTATTAAACTCGGTTTTTTTTTGGCATACGCTTCATTATCTGAGAATAAAACATGACTCTTTACCTATAGTAAAAACTATTTTTTGGTTTAACTCTTAGTTACAAAAATGAAATTGGCTAAGTCTTGTATAGACTTAAGATCTACTGATATAGACTCAAAAATCAGTTATTCAGCATTTTTATATATACCTAATATCTTAGTCTTGATTTTTGAATAGCTTATGTAATACAGCTTTTTAATTTCAAAAGCAATCAATTCAGCAGAATTCTAGTAGCTAATAAAAAATAATTCCAGTGATCTTCGTAATTTCATCTCAAAGCCTGGGCCTTTGATTTTTGAATCCCTGATAGTAATCAAGTACAATGGGTTTTTCTCATTTTAAGATGAAGAGGATAGTATCTAAATGATTGGGTTATTGGGACAAACACACTTAAAATGAGTGACCCACGGTAACTAATTAAAGTTAATTTTTTCCTGTGTTTAGGAAATATTTAGGAATATTTAGATATTTTTTTAAGGAATTAATCCCTAAGAAAACTTTAGCAATATTTACAAGAGTTGAAATAAGGTATGTAAAACTTCTTTTTTTTTTTAATTTTTAGAAGAAACCAAAGACACAGAGGCTCCCACAGCACCCCAGAATAGCCAGTTAACGTGGAAGCAAGGCAGACAGCTGTTAAGACAGTGAGTAATGATTTATTTTCAGCTTTCTTTAAGGATCTAGGTATGAAAGTACTTAAGTTAATTTGCACGTAAAGAATCATTTAGTTGTAGTGGGACAATGTGTATGTTTTTTGTGTTGCTGCTTTTTTGCTTTGTAGATACTTGGATCTTTTTAAAAATTTGTTTCCTCTGAGTTTCAGGATGATGATGTTTTCTTATTTGCAGGGTAGAATGTCTCCAAGACTGGATGACTTGAAGGCCAGAACAAAAACAATATAGAGTTCATGCTTTTAGACCTCTCCATCCCTGTCAGTGCAAAATTCACACATTTAGTTTCTTTTGTAAGTGGGGGTGTGACTGGTATAGTGTAGGAATTTAGCTGAAATTCCTTCTGGAATAGGTCATCTGAAACTTTTCAGAAGTGGATTGCCAAATCCTCCTTTAATTTTTAAGGAACCTTTTTGATGTTTGATTTCTTTGCTGTATTGACAGTATTAATACTTCTGGAGCAAATCTTATTTATTGCCTTTTTACATATTTTTTCTTTTCCTTATATTTTGAAAACTTGAGAATTTGCATCCTACTGTTAACCTGGGTAATTTACAATTGCTTAACCTTCTTAACTCTGAACATCTTTACCTTTAGTTCAGTAACCCTGTGAAGTGTGTGGTCAGGCTCTTGATCTTATTACCTAAAACTGTACTACCTCTGTAATATTCCATAGTTTGGGCAGTCATCATGTGTTCTACCTCTGTCATTACAATTCTCATGTTATTTACCCTCTGACCTTACTTTGATCTTTAGATTCTTGACTACTTCATTTTCTTTACCATCTGTCGATAGTTGCTTTAATTTTATTTCTGTTTTCTTAGCTCCAGCATGAAGCCCGTAATCCATTACTCTTTTCTAGTACTCTTAGCTTTCTTGCTGCCTGCTGCTCACCCCTTCCCCACTAGTCATTTTACTAAACTTGGCGCAAAACCCCAGCCCTAATTCAGTTTTACTCTCTGCTTCCTCTACTAGTTAACTCTTGGGCTAAAATTACAGAATCGTATGAATGCCATTATATATTTATGGTTTCCTGTCCAAACTTTGCAGAGAGCTTTTCTCTATAACCCTTAATTATCCCCTGCTCCCATTGTCCTCAGTGGTTATTCTAAACTTTAACCACATCTCAGCCCACTCCTTGCTCTTACTAGAGCATCTCAGGCTTTACTTTACTGAAAATATAAAGGCCATCAGGTGAGAACTCCCTTAACTTGCCTTTCTTTCTGTAAATGTGTTTAAACCTCATATCTATTACCTCAGTTTCTTGTGTTCCATTCAAGAAGGTATTTATCAAATCTGGATTACTGTAAGTGGCTAAAACTTGAACAAAAGGAAGATTGATTGGAAAAATGCTGGGGTAACTATCAGCATTGAAGGAAATGTGGACCAGCCAAGTATCAGAAAGTCAAGAGGTGGAGTAGCTTGCAGAACTGCTCAAGAGACTGAAAACAGCAAGGATACATTCATATTCTCTGATTTTCTACTCCACTCTGTACCAGCCTTATTCTTTTCTACTGAAAACCACCTTTTTCCATATGGCAGAGTACCCCGTTTTAAGAGAGCAATTTCTGAGAAGGATTGGAATTGTCTCGATTTGATCTAATAACTGCCTATGAGTCAGTCATTTTTACCTGGGTTGTATGAGATCTTGGCAGTTCATTCACACCAGATGGTTAAAGTGTTGTGGGAGCTGTTCCCCAAAAAGAGGATTGTGTATTTTAGAGGAAGAATGAGGACAGCTGTAGAGAAATTAGTTGCATGGCATTTCTGTCATAAATGTCTAATCTTTTGCCTGGATTTATAGTCTATCTTTTCTCACCTTTCCCTTTCCCTTTGACTTTATAGCCAAACTCATTAAGGATAGTTTATCTCTGTGTCTTCATTCTTGTTCATATCTCAGCTGTCCAGTCTGTTTTCCATTTTGGTGTTCCTCTGAAGGTGCTATCATAAACATGTTCAAGAGACCTTTGTTGTTCATATTTAATATCTTGGAAAAATTGGACATTATTCCTTTTTGAAACTTTTATTTTTGCTCACATGACACCACTCTCTGCTGTAATTTTTTTCCCTTAATTTTTAAAGTATTTTATTTTCCTTTGAGTTTCTCTTATTCTTCTAGCCCTTTAGATGTTTGTGTCACCAGGTTTTCTCTCCTTACTATGCTTGTTCTCTGAATGATTTCATTTTAATTCATGGCTTCAAATACTACCAAAGACTAATGGCCCAAATCTGTATACCCAGCCCAATCTCTTCTGAGCTTTTGACATGTCTCATCCATGTGCCTACTAACCACTGTCACTTGATTTTTTTTCAGACACCACATGGTTGTCTTCTAGGTACCCTATAAACTTGATTCTGACTCTCCGTTCCCCGTTTCATTGAGTGGAACCATCATCTAGCCACCCAAACTAGAAACTTGAAAATTGCCCCAAATTCTCACATCCATCATTCTGCTGCCACATTTATTTGGGCATCAAATCAGAAATATTATATCTTATTTTTCTCACATTTATTCTTCTCTGCTTCTTGCTGTGTTAGTGTCTTAACTAATCTCCCTGCTGTTAGCTTTAACCTAAAAGCCTTCTATTCTTCTGCCGGCAGTATTTAAGACTCCTTTTTAGCATCCTTCATTAGCCTCCTAAATAATTTGTCACACAAAGCCTTTCACAACTCATGTGTATATTGTGATCTGGTCCCTTCTTTTCCAATCTCACTCTGGATCCTAGGTCAAGTTTCCTGATTTAGATACAGAGAAAGCTTGAAAATCTCAGGACTAGAGAAGTGCTATAGGATCTTAGGTCCTAGAAGGAGAATTAGCTGGTCCATCAATCTCTGATTAAGAACTAGGTCTAAACTTAGCATGTTGCAGTTCTGATGTTCAATTCTGCTCATTCTCTACCACCCCTTAGACATTAAAAAATACACAAACACACAAAATCAACTCCTAAAAGCTTTTTAAGACACTAGGGCTTTTTAGGTTTCAGGATAATTGGCTCTTAATCAATCTTAGCCATACTTCATGCTTTTTTATTTAAATTTTGATTTGTGATGGACATTGTTCTATTAGAACTGGAACTAGTCTGGGCTGGGCACAGTGGCTCACGCCCATAATCTCAGCACTTTGGGAGGCCCAGGTGGGAGGATTGCTTGAGGCCAGGAGTTTGTGAACTGGAACTAGTCTATAGAGAAGGAAGATACTGAGACAAAGAAAGAGTGTATTTTATAGGATTACAGGTTTTTCTAAAAATCCTTGATGTGATTGTGAGTCTGGATGGTGTTTAACAGTATGTAAAATTTAATATTTTTAATTTTCTCTTATAGGTATCTTCAGGAAGTAGGTTACACAGATACAATATTAGATGTACGGTCTCAGCGGGTAAGATCATTACTTGGACTATCTAATTCAGAACCAAATGGATCAGTAGAAACAAAGAATTTGGAACAGATCCTGAATGGAGGTGAATCTCCTAAGCAAAAAGGACAAGAAATCAAAAGGTATGATTTATACTTGTAAATTAACATTATTTATATAATGTATATTATGAATCTCTTTAGCTCCTTGTTACTGTTTTGTGTTTGGTTTTGTTGTTTTTGTTGGTTTTTCGAGGGCAGGATCTTGCCCTGTTGCCCAGGCTGGACTGCGGTGGCATCATCACAGCTTACTGTAACCTCAAACTCCTAGGCTCAAGCAGTTCTCCCACCTTAGCCTCCCAAGTAGCTGGAACTACAGGCCTGAGCCACGATGCCTGGCAAACTTTAAAAGAATTTTTTGTAGAGATGGGTTCTTGATATGTTGCCCAGGCTAGTCTCGAACTCCTGGCCTCCAGGGATCTTCCAGCCTCAGCCTCCCAGAGTGCTGGGATTACAAGTGTGAGTCACCATGCCCAGCCTTGTTACTGCTATTAACAATTTTTAAAGCAAGTAGAGTTCAGATTTAAATACCCACCCCCCAAATGGCAGCATGGGCAAATAAATTTTCTATTTAGGTGCTTTTAAAATGTATCTATGTTAAAGTTTTGATTCCAAGAGAATGACTATAATTGTGGAATAGGTGCAGAATTAAAATTTAAATTTAAGGCTGATTTCATATCAGAGCTATTTTAACATGCTGATTTTAAAATTTTTACTAGGGTATTTTCCATAAATTATAATGCTGCTGTGTCACTAGAACGAGCAATGGTTATTTAGACACTGGTGTGAAAGAAACAAGGCTTTGCATTGTGTTTGCACTCAGAAAGCTACCAGATACATTTTAAAAAAATCATTATTGAGATATAATTCACATACCATAATTTACCCATTTAAGAATACAATTTAATGATTTTTAGAATATTCACAGTTGTTCAGCCATCACCATAATCTATGTTTAGAATATTTTCATCACCCTGAAAAGAAACTCCATACCGCTTATCTGCCACTTTTCATTCTCCCCTACCTCCCAACCTTGGGCAACTACTACTCTACTTTGTCTCTGTAGATTTGTATATTTTGGATATTTGTGAGTGGCTTCTTTCACTTAGTATGATATTTTCAAGGTTCATCCAGGTTGTAGCATGTATCAATACTTCATTCCTTTTTATTGCCAAATAATATTGTGTACTATGGATATACTACATTTTGTATTTCTTATCTAGTCAATGGGTATATGTGGGTTGGTTCCATGTTTTGTGGTAATGAACAAGTTTGAGGAGCTGTCAAACTCTTTTCCAAAGTGGCTGCACTATTTTACCTTCCCACCGGTAATGCTATAAGGATTTCAGTTTCTTGACGTCCTCATCAACATTTGTTATTGTCTGTCTACCAGATAAACTTTGGATTAATACAAACTTAATACATGCAAGGAGTCAAGCAGGTGGAACTTTTTTCTTTTTTACCATGAGATGTTGACCCCAAATAACATAGGTTAGAAGGACAAAGAAAACAAAAAGAGAAAGGAAAGAAACCAAATGAGTTCATTTAGAAATTTGGAGCTTAAGAAATTAATAATATGTACCATTGTTTCTAATGTTTCATAACCTAGGTGTATTTTATGACATTATGCAGTTACCTAAAACATGTTCTGTAAACTTTGAACTTAAACTTAAGCCTTTGATTTAGGGTTTTTATTTCTGGGAAATAAGCTCTTGGTTATTCTGTTTTGTTTTGTTTTGTTTTTTTTTTGGGACAGAGTCTTGCTCTCTGTTGCCCCGGCTAGGGGGCAGAGTGTGGCTTTACCACAGCTCACTGCAAGCTCAACCCATCCACCACCTCAGCCTCCCAAAGTGCTAGGATTATGGGAATGAGCCACTGCACCTGGCCAGAAATAAGGTCTTTAGTAAAACTAATTTGACATCAGATAGAGCCCTTATTTTCTTTACTCTCATTTTAGGAAGGATAGAATGTTTTGTAGCATAATGAAAAAGCGAAAGTATTATTAAGCAATTTCAGACAAATTGATCAGCTAACCAAATCTGTAGTTCATAGGATTTATAAATATTTTAGAGTAATGCAGTTCGCTGTACTGCACATGAATCTAAATTTAAAAATCTGTGACAGATTGTATCTTCTTGTAAAGCTTCTTCCCTTTGCAAGATTAAGACTTTAATGGTTTTTTTGGAGGTTTTTTGTGTGGGGGTGGCATGGGTAAAAAACACATAACATGAGATCTGTCCTCTTAAGAAATTTTTAAATGTCCAGTACAGTATTAAAATAAACACAATGTTGTACAGCAGCTCTCTGGAACTTTCTTATCTTATATGACTGAAACTCTATACCCATTGAACAGCACCTCCCCATTTCTTCTTCCCTTCAGCCCCTGGCAACCACCATTCTACTTTCTGAGTTTGACTACTTTTGATACCTCATAATTAAGACTCATGCAGTTATTTGTCCTTCTGTGACCAGTTATTTCCCTTAGCATAATGTCATCAATGTTCACACATGTTGTCACATATGATGGGGTTTTCTTTTTCATAACCAAATAACATTCCATTGTATTGTGTATGCCACATTTTCTTTATCCATTCATCTGTCAGTGAACATTTATGTAATAGTTGTTTTAATCAAGACTAATTTCCTTCTTAATGAGTAAACTTATATTTTCTGATTCTACACTAGTGTAGGTGTGTTATGTTATTAGGGCCATTTAAAAACCCATAGGAATAAGAAAATGATATGTTGATAGAGATTGCAGCAAAGTGATGTTTATCACATTTATGATATGAAGAAATTAGAAGAGTCTCAATGTCTAACAGTAGAGAAATGGTAAATTTTAGACTTGTATTATTATAGGTCTGTATGTCTAATGGTTAAGAATGTAGATTCTGAAAACAAACTCAATTTGAATCCTGACTTCACCACTTAATAGCTGTGACTTTGAGCAAAAAACCTTCCTTTCCTGTGCCTCAGTTTCCTAATTTGTAAAATGAGGATCATTGTATTGATATGATGAAGAAAGGAATTGATGTAAAACACTTAGAACAGTGCCTGGCATATAATAAATGCTAAGTGTTCACTGTTATGAAATATTGTGTATCCAGTTGAAATGTGACCTCACCGAGACTAGTGTTCATTAGATTCTGCTGAGTGCATGTCACTGTTGTTTTTCTTGATTTGTGGTAGGGGCATGTGGGTGTATAGTATATCATATCACAAATCATCTACTCTAAGAGGATTCATTGGGGCAGAGAGTTCTGTTAGATTTTATAACTGAGAAAGCTGTATGGCTTCTTAGTAATTAGTCTGATTTACCTTTGAATCTCCAGTTGTCACTTCTTTCCTTTTTTTACTTTGTTTGGAATCTTGGGGCCAAATTTCTGGCCTTCCTTTAGAAATTGTACCGATTGTTGTAGTCTTTTACTTGCCAACCTTACCCTTGGCTTCATTTTATTTTCCTTTCATCAGGATATATTAATTTTTAAAATTCTGTTTGTCTTTTTAGAATGAGAGAGGATAGTAAATAATTGAAAGAAAAAAATTATACAATAGATGGAGACTTCCACTTAAACATGGTAGATTAAAGGTATGTTTTACTTGTGTGCCTTCTAGAAGTTTCATTAAAATGACAGTGAAGGGCTTATGATGCGTTAGCACAAAAGAACCAAAAAAATGGTTACACAGAAAGAGTAAGAGAAAATACTGTCTACTGTGAGATAGGGAGAATTTCACAATTTTGGAAGCCAGAAAGAAAATGGAGAAATGGCAACTGATTTAGTGGCCCTCAGAAAGATTACATGTAAGTGTATTTGAGAGCAGTAGGATGAAGAAATGAAACAAACCAATTCAAGTCCCAGAATTCCAATAAAGCCACAAAGGCTAAGGAATTAAAGATATTGAGTACATCTCGAGTCACAAGTTTGATGGGGCTGTGAATAAAGAATTGGCTTAAAGTTTATTTAAGAAACAGAATCATAAATCCCTTCTTTCATTCCATGCAGCTGGTCTAACATTCCCCCTCCACCCCAGAGAATGGTGGTGTATATTTTGGTAAAGTTGAACCAGTGATTTCTGATTTCTTAAGAAATAAAACAACCAGGCCAGGTTGCAATGGCTCATGCCTATAATCCTAGCACTCTGGGAGGCCCAGGCGGGAGGATTGTTTGAGCCCAGGAGTTCGAGACTATCCTGAGCAAGAACAAGACTCTGTCTCTACTAAAAATAGAAAAAACACTATCTGTGCATGGTAGTGCATGCTTGTAGTCCCAGCTACTCAGGAAGCTGAGGCAGGAGGCTTGCTTGAGCCCAGGAGTTTGAGGTTGCTGTGAGCTATGATGATGCCACTGTATTCTACCCAGAGTGACGGAGCAAAACTCTGTCTCAAAAAAAAGAAAAAAGAAAGAAAACAACTGAAAGATGGGTGACTGTACTGAAAACAGGAAGGTTATATGAAAATCTCCAGCTGAGCAGTGAGATCTCCTATTTTCTTTTGCTATTTGGCTTTTGGTATGTGGGCAGCTACTCTTAAATCCCTTTCAGACAGGATATTGAAACTGATCACATTAACAGAAAAGATCTAATGATATTGACAATTGGGACATGCTAGCGAAATGGGTAGGCCTCTGCCCTGTCATACAAAAGTAAAACTAGCTGTTTGACAAGAGTCACCCATTTTCTTAGTCTTTTGGGGCTGCTATAACAAAATACCATAGACTAGCTACTTAAAAATAACAGAAATTTATTTTTCTGTTAGGCTGGGTCTAAGATCAGGGTGCCAGCATGGTTGGGTTCAGGTGAGGGCTCTTTTCCAGGTTGCAGATTGTCAACTTTCTGCCAGGTCCTTACATGGTGGAAGGGGCAGACAGACCTCCCTCTCTTATAAGGCACTAATCGTATTCCTGTGAGTTCTGCCCTCGTGACCTAGTCACCTCCCAAAGGCCTTATCTCTTAATACCATCATACTGGGGATTAAGTTTCAACATATGAATTCAAGTTAAGGAAAGACTTTTAGTGTCAAAATTAGAGACCGAAAGAACCAAACAACAAAAAGGAAGTCACAGAAAATGGGGAGCAGAAGACTTTCAAAATTATAATTACTCTCCTGAGAGAACTGAGAGAAGATAATACATCTACTAAACAAGTTGGATGCTATTTTAAAAGGCTCAGTCAGATGTCAAAAAAGCTCATAGAAATAATTTCCATGAAAAACTTGGAAGATAAGTTTAAAGGATTGTCCCCAAAATTAGAAAATGGACTGAAAGATAGGAAAATTCAAAGATCAGTCCATGGGAGTTCCTGACTAGGAGTTTCAGAAAGAGAACAGATTAACTGGTGTTGAAAAGATTATTAAAGCAATAATAAAATTTCTGGAATGTATTTCTAAGGATGTTTGTTTCCAGATTAAAAGGATTCTCCCGGCCGGGCGCGGTGCCTCACGCCTGTAATCCTAGCACTCTGGGAGGCCCAGGCGGGCGGATTGTTTGAGCTCAGGAGTTCGAAACCAGCCTGAGCAAGAGCGAGACCCCGTCTCTACTAAAAATAGAAAGAAATTAATTGGACAACTAAAAGCATATAGA
>CAUYRB010083878.1:0-72830 GCA_963574695.1 Propithecus perrieri
GCCTGTAGTCCCAGCTACTCGGGAGGCTGAGGCAGGAGGATCGCTTGAGCCCAGGAGTTTGAGGTTGCTGTGAGCTAGGCTGATGCCACAGCACTCTAGCCCAGGCAACACAGTGAGATTCTGTCTCAAAAAAAAAAAAAAAAAAACATAAAGAGCATCCTTACCTCACAGTTGGCCAAATTTGGCCCATAGATTGTAGTTCACTGATGCCAGCTCTGTAAGTGACAATATCACAGAATCTAAAGCTGGATGTTTTTTTCAGCCTCGATATCTTTGAATTTGGGAAAATTTTTAGCTACTGATAGTGTATCAAACTGTCAGTAGCTACTATAAAGAGTGCATATAGTTGGGTAAGTAGTACAGCGTTGTGATTAGTAACTAGCCTGGTATAACTTGGAACTTTCTGGGAAAGATGTGACGTAGCTGGTTTGAACATGAAAGCCAGCCACTTAACTGAATTTAAACATATGGTTCCTGTGAACAGAACAACCCAAACTGAGTCTTCTTATTAGTCCATTTCCCACGCCAACTGATAAAAAATATCTTAAATATATTTTTGAAAATGGTGATTTATGTCCAATTTTTACTTCATTTGGCCAGAGAACTCAACAAAGCAAATTGGCAATGAATAATGATTTTAAAATACAACTACGGACTCCTAAGAGTATCAAAGAATCAGAATCACTTACCTAATTGAGAAACAAAGAGCCAAGTCATTTGAAATCAATCGGCAATCACAATTTCCAAATCCATGTTAGAAGACATGAAAGAAAAGGAAACAAAATAATTCATTAAGATATGTTCTTCAGAAAAGTGACTTTACACCATCCTATTACTAATTCTATTGCTAATAAACCACTAGTATTTGGAAACCCAACTGAAGGCACTCTTTTATTATTCTCATTACTATTTATTACAAAGAAATGATTTTAGAAATATCTGATAAAAACCTGTGCAGCACTTGTATTATAGCTAATGCGAATTGAGCAATCTTACCACTTATGATAGCAAAGAACCTAGGACAGTTTGGAAAATGACTTGAATGAAACCTTTATCTGAATATCAGCAGGCAAAGGGCCAGGGTGGAAATTATACAATGAGAAGGAAATTGAACAGTTCAGATATGTTTATGGAAAGGCTGCAACTTGGGGCATCTCATTTGCCATCAAATAAAGCTATTATTCATGATGTGCAGCAACAATAAAAAGTAGCTGTCTGGTATAAAAATTTTGCCAGCAGGGCAAATTCAGGCGAATAAGCAGTTTTCAAATAAATGCATTGAAGTGGAAAGAGAAAAAAAAAAACTTATAAAATGTTTGCATGTTGTTTGCTGGCCTTTCCAACTCCTTTAATATATATTATGATGCCTAAAGCCAGTAATTCATAAGAAGGTCATCATTCCCTATAAATATATGTTTTAGTTTTATGAAAAGGCCATGATAATAATGGTTTCCTCTTGCAGATCTAAAAATGACAGATTTTAAAAGCCTACCCAAAGATACAAGAAAACTGAGAAATGACTTTTCTTTCATTTCAATGGATTACTTTATGATGCTATACTACCAGGATCATTGTTTGCATTTTTGAGGCACACTGATGTTTTCCAAAGCTGTGAGTTTCACTATTTTCTATTTAGCACATCAGCACTGTTCCAAAGTTGTATTTTTAAGAAGGTTGAGCTTCAAGTACTTAAAAATGTGTTTTCACATGAGGAAGACAGTGAAAAATATCTGGAACTTTCAAGCTCACAACATTTTTATTATCTGAGCATTTCAACATCTTTTTGGTTGAAATTATTTATATAATCAAATTGTTTGGATAATGAACTCATGCTCGAATTTTCTTTGCTCATCTAATAACAGTCAACATTTACCAGGTTAACCGTAGATAATTTCTAACTCTAACCTAATCCTGAATGTGGCTACTTTAACCATATGGATCATACCATATGTATTTTTTAAAGTATTAAAATTGTTATCATTTCCCCAAAAATAAAGGAAAGAAAGGCTGTCTCCATGCCCTCATCCTCCTAGAATAAAGTAAATACATCACAAATGATTAAGTAATTAAAGGGAAAATAATTTAAATAAAATCCTCCTTGTCTAAAAGCAGCTCTATTATTCCTTCTACCAGAATACTCTTATAATATAGAAAATTAAACAAAAATTTTGGGAGAGAACCAGAGATTCATCTCTGGAACTGTTTCTATTATTAGATATGAAATTCCAAAATAAATCAATTCTGGTAATACACAGGCTATAATATTCTAGCTTCACTTATAAGTAAAATATGAAACCAAACAATTATGTAAAAAATTTACTCAACAAAAAAGCAACAGTTCAGAAAAAAATGACATTGATTTGCTAGTATCAAATACCTAATTCTAGTCTTCTTTGACCTATACCTAAATATATTAGTTTTTAAAAAATATTGAATATTTGTAATTGCAGATATTTAGTATTTGAACCATGTTCAAATCGCTATTTTAATTAAATAGCTGCATCCTTTGGTTCCTTAAAGATCTTTGCCTTTTTTTCTCTTTTCACTTTATAAAGTATAAAAATTATTTTAAAATAATCACCAAAACATTGTCTCATTGCTTTGCATCAACCGTGTGTGTGTTTTGTTTTCTGCTTTTTATCTTTGAAGTAATTTGTGAGAAAAACATGGGCTTAGTTTTCAGGACACTCATCTGCTCCTTTTCCGACCACTCTCATGAGGTCATGATGATCTTGTCTGAGGAAAAATTCCATAACAAGTCGATGTGGGGGTCTGACCAAAACAAGGGAGGACCAAATGTTATCTAAAACACCAAAGTGCACTCTCCAAATATCCTGAATAATGAGAAATAGAAAAGACCCAATGTGGAAACTTTGAAGTATAATAAAATACTACTTCCAAACAACGATTTTTCTCAATCCCCCTGACCAAAATAAAATATACACTGTACATCTTGAATGTTACAAGTAGATTTCTGGTACCCATGCTCTGATGCTTTGGAATTGGAAAGAAATAACAATGTTTTCTTTGTTTTACCCAAGTATATTATTACTGACCATGGTTGTTTATTGGAAATATGAAAGTTCTATGGAATGTTTCAAGGATACTGGGATTAAATTTCAACCAATACTTACAACTTTATTATTTAGTACAACGAAGTTGATTACATTGGTTTGTGGAACCAAGTTTGAAGTTTTTCTACCAAGGAAGCAGAAAATTGACTAATGAAATGATTTGAGATAGATTCTGTATACTGACTATACATATGTTTAAAAGACTTTACCATTTCATACTGAAAAGTAATTCAAAATATTTTTTTCCTTATTTTTTCAAGGTGTTCTTAAAATAAATGAATTCACTATTAAGATTAGTGGGTAATTACATAATCCAGAATCAACTAACTTTGTAGTATTCTCATTTAATGTTCTGGGTGGGCCTAACGCAATAGTTTATTTGGGCATGATATGCAATTTGTGAGTTAATGATTAGATTGAAATAAGGTAAAGTAAAAAGTAACAATATAGGAAACATACAATTCTATCTCAAAATGAATATTTTGCAGTTGTTTTACTATATTTTGGAAAATATTGTGAGCTCAAGTTCAGGTAATATAATGTATTCAACATAAAAGTGAATTTTGAGGGATCAAACTACAAATTTTTATACTTGAGTAGCCTTTTAAAAATATAAATTCTCTGCTTTCCCTTTTGGTCATAATCATGAACAGAATTGGCTGCCTTATTCCTGGCTTAATATTCTTGGGGCTAATCTTGGAGAAGAGATGTCATTTTACTTTGAGCAAAATTTTTCCTTCCAAAGAAGACAGACATGTGCCTCCAGATTATTATGCTTGACCTATGGATGGAAAAGGCAAAATGCTCATGTTTGAAAGAAAAAAAGTCATTTTAAGACTCCCAAATTTATCTTGGTGACAGTGCCTCTTGAGAAATATTAGTTGACATTCTAACAGCTAGAAATTGCTGATGTTCATTCTGAAAGTGGAACAACTAATTTCTTCCTGACATAAAACCCTTTACATTATCTGTCTCATATAACTGAGATGAAACTTCATCTTTTGGGGACTGTCTCTCCTGCTTTCCCTCATTCTAAAACTTGTATTTCTGTATTTGTTGAATGCAGATATCACTTCATCCCAGGGACATACCAAACTTTTAACAAAATAAAAGTAGAACTTCTCTATCCCTTTTTCCCTTGCAAACATTTTCCATATTCTTTGTTTTTGTCTTTGGTAAAAGGCAACACCAACCCATTCAGGATCACAAAATATAAACTATGCATTTATTCACTGTTTTGTTGTTGTTTTGCAAACCATATACCTCCATAGTCTGCCTATATTGTATCAGGCACTGGAGTGATACACCAGGCTTAGGGAAGTAAACAGAGAACTTTCCTGTTTCTGCTATTTGTGGTTGTAGAGGAAATGCTCACATTCTTCTTTTATCAGATACTTTCTTATGGAAGCCCCTCATTATCTCCTTCATGGAGTATTTCTAAATTTTCTACCTGTTCAACATGCCAACAGTGTCCCCCAATCCTATTCCATCCACCCCACTACCATTAAAAGGATAATTCTTCATTTAAAAACAAAAGAAAAAGAGGAGAAATAGGAAGAGAAGAAAGAGTAGGATGAAGGAAGAGGAGGAAAAAAGGAAGAAAGAGAAAAGAAATAACAAAGTTAAGAAGGGAAGGAGAGAGAGATACAAAGAAAACTAATTGATAAGTAAGTCCCTCTTGACCACCTGTTGCTTGTGGGATAAATGTTACAATGTTTTGCTTAAAGAGGTCCTTTTCCACTCTGCCTTCTAACTATTTTCACCTCCCACAATGCCATATGCTATAGATCATGCTCCTGAAAGACTGGCTCTCTGTTCACCTACAGAGCCTACTGGGACCCTTCAAAAAACTCTGCATTCATGAAGTAGAATTCTGTCTAAGCAAATCTTTTCCTTCACCAGACATATGTCTGCTCATTCATTATCCCATCTCAAAAGGCATCACTATGAGGCCATTCTTGACTTTCAAAGACAGAGTTACTAGAACCACTATGTTTTATATTTCCTTCTAATGTTAGTAATCTATTAATACAGCTTCACTTTTGTGCTTACAGTACTTTGCACATAACTAAATTATAACAATTTCTACATTTTTAGTTTCTAAGTTTGTTTTTCCCATTAAGCCATGAAGGCATCATTAACTACATATTAGTTAGCACTTAACACTGTTGCATTGCCTATCTTTGGTGACTGTCTCTCTCTCATTTTTTAGTGTCAGCTCTTTAAAATCAAGATTGCAAATTGACCTACAAAACACAGAGGAAAGAAATAGCAAAGGACATACACAAATGGAAAACCATACAATGCTCATGGATCAGCAGAATCAACATTAAAATGTCTATACTACCCAAGGTGATCTACAGATTCAATGCAATCCCTATTAAAATACCAACATCATTTTTCACAGATGTAGAAAAATAATTTTACACTTCATATGGAACCAGAGAAGACCCCGTATAGCCAAAGCAACTTTAAGCCAAAAGAACAAATTGGGAGGCATCAATTTACCAGACTTCAAGCTATACCACAAGATTATAGTAACCAAAACAACATGGTACTGGCACAAGAACAAAGACATAGACTATGGAACAGAAGAGAGAACCCAGATATAAAACCATCTTTATATTGCCATCTGATCTTTGACAAAGCAGACAAAAACATACACTGGGGGAAAAAATCCTTATTCAATAAATGGTGCTGGAAAAATTGGATAGCCATATGTAGAAGATTGAAATAGGATCTGTACCTCTCACTTCTCACAAAAATCAACTCGTGATGGATAACAGACTTAAGCCTAAGGCATGAAACCTTAAGAATTCTAGAAGAAAATGCTGGAAAAACTTATAGACATCAGCCTAGGCAAAGAATTTATGAAGATGACCCCAAAAGCAATCACAGCAATAACAAAAATAAATAAATGGGACCTGATCAAATTAAAAAGCTTCTGTGCAGCCAAGGAAATAATCATTATAGCGAATAGACAACCTACAAAATGGAAGAAAATATTTGCATACTTTACATCCGACAAAGAACTGATAAGTAGAATCTGTAAAGAACTCAGGCAAATCAGAAAGAAAAAAAAATTAAACATCCCCACTAAAAGTGGGCAAAGGACATCAACAGAAATTTTTCCAAAGAAGATAGAATAATGGCCAAAAAAAATATATGAAAAAATGCTCAACATCTCTAATAATCAGGGAAATGCAAATCAAAACCACAATGACATATCACTTAACTCCAGTGAGAATGGCTTTTTTCAAAAAGTCCCCAAACAACAAATGTTGGTGTGGATGCAGAGAGATAGGAACACTCGTACACTGCTAGTGGGATTGCAAACTAGTACAACCTCCACGGAAAGGAGTATGGAAATACCTCAAAGAACTAATAGTAGAATTACCATTTGATCCAGCAATCCCATTACTGAGTATTTACCCAAAGGCAAAAAAAAGACATTCTGTTAAAAAGATATCAGCACTCAATGTTTATAGCAGCACAATTCACAACTGCAAAGATGTGGAAACAATCCAAAGTGCCCATCAATACATGAATGGATTAATAAAATGTGGTACATGTATACCATGGAATACTACTCAGCCATAAAAAAATGGGGAACTTATACCTCTTGTATTATCGTGGATGGATCTGGAGCCCATTCTTTTAAGTATCACAAGAATGGAAACACAAACACCACATGTACTCACCATTAAATTGATACTAATCAATCAACACCTAATGTGCAGATATGGAAGTAACATTCATCAGGGATCGGGCAGGGGGGTAGATGGAATGGGTAAGATCACCCCTTATGGGTGCGGTGCATGATGTCTGGGGGATGGGCACATTTATGGCTTTGAGTTGGGCTGTGCAAAGGCAATTTATATGACCAAAGCATTTGTACCCCTGTAATATTCTGAAATAAAATATAAAATAAAATAAAATAAAGATTGTCTTATCTAACATATGGTTAGGTTCAGTTGTCATTCAATAAATGATTTAAATTATTTTCTTTGTTTTTTCCTTTGTCTTGATGTCCACTCTGAGTTAGAGAATGATCTAGTGCTTAGTATGCTTTATGTCTAATAATCACTTAGTAAGTGAGAGCTGTTAGTTATGATCATAAGTGGACTCAAGTAGGAGGTAGGTCAGTTATGGATGGGCTTGGGGTGCATAGCAAAGAAGCCAAGCTAGGCGAATGGATAGAAGTGAATAATATTTATATCCTGGTATAAAACTAAATAATATCATATTTATTTGTAATTATCATAAGTTAAAGAGCATAGGTATAGCTATAGCTATAGACATAGGTGAACATATAGACATATTTTAACCTCTGTCTTTACGATTTTTCCAGGTGTAAAGTCTGATATATCATGCCAAAGTATAAATTGATTACTGACAATATATGTACTTAAACAACCTTTGAAGAGAATACTAAATTGCCACTTTAAGTTTTAACTCCTTTCAGGTTGTGTGATCAGTATCTTTGTGAAGGTCCACCTTTCTCACATACTGCCATAGACTCGAAAATGCCAAATATCGTGATAAAGACAATTGTACAAAATAGATATGTGTCTTGCTCATGCTATTGTACAGGGAATTCTCTTATGGGCTGTGTAGAGTTTTCAGGACCACAAGTACATCTCAGTTATAGGACCTAATATTTGCTACCTTACCAGCAGGTTGGCATCTTACTAATATACTATCAAAATACAATTCCTGAAAAAGAGCTTGTGTCAATTTTTTTTTCTGTCACTTTTCCAAGCATGACCAAAGAGCTATTGCTTTTCTTCTGCCAGGAAGTCTGTTATATAGTAAAAATATCCCAGAGCTTTTGTTACACCTATGTATGTTAGGGAATGAGGAAGAGAAGGTCAGAGAGAAGCATATATGTGATATATGAATGAATGAAAGCAGTGAATGATTCATCTTATCCTGGGCCTGGGCCAAAACAATTTTTTCTCTTCAGGCCTGAAAAACTCTAGCAGACATTTAATGGATCAGATTGTATGACAAAAGAAAATTAGTGCCCGAAGCCAAGCACAAGCAATTCAGGGCAGGTGCACCAAAGATGTCACTGGGATGATGTTGAACTTCAAATGGGTCATCAGCACCCAAGGCAGAATCACACAACTGAAGTGTTTCTTTGGCCTCCTCTCACTTTCTGCTTGGCCTCTGTTCTCTCAAGATTTATCCTCCTTTTTTCTTGGCTGCCAATAGAATATAAGTGCAGCTTAATACAGTTCTGAAATTATCCCTTCCTCGATGGTGGCTGAGTTCACTTAGACACTAGGAAAAAACTGTTTGTAATTTTTGTTAAGAACATTTACCCAAAAGTATGGGTATGGGCAGGAGAATGGGTGTCAGATTCTGCTTTTACAAAAAAAAAAAAAAACACTTGCTAAATCTGAATGAATCTATCAGTAGAACACTTCAGACCTACACTCTAATCAGGGAAGCTTGCTGCTTCCCGTTACCTATATTGGATTAATACCCTCTCTATCCATATTTCAGAAGAAATTAGAAACGAAGTGCTCATCTTATTCCTAAGTGCCTACTCCAACCCAAGCTATGGATAACTACTCTAAAAAACATGATGTGATGATTTTCATCACTGAAATAAGGAAATAGTTATACAAATTTGTTTTGCATAACACATGTGACTGCAGATTGTTATAACAACGTGGTGGACACACATTCCTAAAAATTTAGCCATATGTGATCTTGGGTCACAAACACATGAGATAAAACTCACTGCCAGATTTGTTTTCATGAGTTGGGTAGGCAATAACTTTTTTACTGTTGATAATAGTAACAAATACACTTCTCTTTATAAACATATGCATTAAAATTCAAATCACTGGTTTATAACAAAAACATTTTAGTATGGTTTTTTTCATGTAGATCTTTTCACTAAAAAGCTTCTGTACTTGTATTCTGTTTACAGTAATCTAATGAAACTAAAATCTAGAATTCTTTATTGTTTTAATGGCATAGAAGCAGAAAACTTCCCTTCTAGGAGCAAAATGAGAAATATAGTGCAAAAAATGGTGGAGGAAATTTAGGAACATTCAGGTTTAATTAAGGTGTCTAGGACACCGTCTTAAGAACGCATGATTGAATCAACAAATCTAAAGCTATAACCTCTTCACGGTTAATAAAATGGCTGAGGCTGGAATATAACCAAGCTTCAACTGAATCCGTTATAATAAACTGGCTTAAGCTAGCATAACCATAATCACATGCATTGTATCCTGTCAAATAACTTCTTTTTAGGGAAAGAGAGGTATCTGCACAGAGTATGAAGAAGATAAGCCAGGAAGAAGAATTTAGTAGATTTCACTCACCACCACCAAGAAACTAGAAAGAGCAAATCATCAAAGACACATTTCCTGCCTAAAGTGTGAGAAGGCATTCAAGTTTTCCATGACCTGGGTAAAATTTGCATTAAGACTCTCGCTCTCTGTTTTGATCTGGAATTCAGCAAGCACTCTTCAGATGATGAAACTCTACTAACATTAATATTAATTACAGCACCTAATATTGATTATTAATTTTGTGCCATACATGGGAGCTAAGGTATATACAAGCATTATTTCTTTTTATCGTTATGATATCTCAGGAAGGTACAAATAGGCACTGCTCATTTTGCAGTTAAGACCTAGGGAGGATACACAACTATGTCACACTAAGTTATGCAATTTAGTTACATAACTGTTATGTACAATTGTTATGTATATTATGTCAAGTATGTATGTTAAGTAGTTATGTATGTTATACTAGGTACATAATTTATGTTACATAACTGTGTAACACTAAGTTATGGGACCTAGTGAGGTTAACATAACAATACACACTAAAAAATTGATGGGGTCAGATTCAAGTCCACAGAGTTCATTTCCAGAACTTTTAACTACACACTCCATAACACCATCTCTGGAAAAGATACCCAATCAATAATAGGTCACCTGAACAGACTGGGCTGGCTCATCTTTGTGTAATTTTCCTGTAATTTTAATAACTACAAGTTGGTCACAAAAATTTCAAATGTAAACAAAGACAAGAGAAAAATATATCACCCTCTTTTTTTCATTTTAAGAGTATCAGGCAATCGATATAAAAATATGTCTATAAATACAATATACAATGAAAAAATTATTATCTGAACAGAAATGCCAATTTAATTTCTGTTGTGGAACTGTCTCAAGCCATTTCAGAGTTTTTAAGTACAGATAACAAAGAATATCAACAGTTATACCACTACCATATCTAACCCAAAAAAAAGCCACTTGAAGCTTGTAAAAACAGTGGTAGTAAACGCCAGTTCCAATGAATAATTAGCAAAATTAAGATTTCTTTGAATCTCAGAAAATTCGTATATCAGATTTACAAGTTTTTTTCCTTTGCCTTAAAAAGATGAAATTTAGTTGCTAAAAGGATTTTGGTTTTTGGTATCAAGTAGAATTCAATTATTGATAAAATTTGATACAACACTCTGGGACACATAAACCACTTCCAAGAAAATACCCAGCGTTATTATTTTTTGGTCTACCCAACTGCAAGTGTCCTCAAAATGTCATCAACAATAAACTGTAAAAGGCTTCACATCTCTTCATTAAACAGTCTCCCTAAGGCACTAGGCTGTAAACGGAAATTGCCTGGTTCCTCAAATGGCATTTATGAATCCAGACATAGACTTTGGCACTTTTACTAAACACAAAGTTTATATTTTGAGTCCTGTTTATGTAGCAATCAGTGCAGGATGTGTGGAAGCAAGAAACACAGTAATTACTATATTAACGGGCTAATGTTTTTTCTATCATACCCTAAATATCTACTGAACATTTTGAAATCTGGATTGGAAAATGTGTATTCTTGATGCCCTAGGACTTTTTCTTGTCAGATTCAACAGCACACTCTCACATGATGGAAGACAACGCTAACTTTTTCACTCTGAATGACACAGTCTGCGTCATACAGCATACTGTATAATTTACCGTTTCTTTAAAAATGGATGAATTAAGTCAATCAAATATTGAGAAACAATTTCACCTCACTGTTTATGTTTTTGAATTTAGAACTGTTAATGCTTAAAAAAAAACACATCAGTACTTCACAAAAACAAAGAATATCACTGACGTAGGACAATACAATGTTTAATAAAATACCTCGATGGTAAATAAGTAAAGTGTATAATATGTCATCAGATCAAAGTCCACATTTCTTTGGCTGCCTTTGAAAATCTTGCCTGACCTCCCACCAAATTTGTCATTCTTTACTCCCCATCCTGAGTCCTTCACTCCAAACTAATCTTCTAATAATCCTCTGAACACGCATCATAAATGTCTACCTCTACTCATTTGTCTAGATAGGCTCCTTTACCACACACCCTGAGCTCACTCATAACTGTTACTCAAGTATAAAAATGATCCTCAACAATATACTGAATGATTATTAGACATAAATCCCATGTTCCAGGTCTTTCTCTGACACAGTATAGACACGAAATCAAGGATAACTGGTACCAAGTAATGTGCCTTACATGTGGACTTTGGGGTAGAGCAAAGGGGCCAAACGGTTTAAATTATGTTAAGAGAGGCTAAGAAAATTACAAAAATAAAAAAAATTAGTAACTCAGTTTGTCTTTGTCTAATGCTAAAGTTTCATACTCTTTGGGCTTACTGAGCTTCCATCATCTCTACGAGTCCTTCCTTTATGAACCCAGCCTTCAGAACTGTGAGAATTAAATGAGTTAATATGTGTCAAGTACAGTAATGTGGCATCTGTATTAGCTGCCATTTCTTCTGTCATGTAACACTTCCCCCATGTAACACTAAAAGTAAAGACAGGTTATAATCTGGTTAACACAATCAGTGTATTTCAACAAATTATGTGATCTGCTTAAATCCTTAGACTGAATACAGACTGAATGAATGCACATCTGTTAAGCATTGGGAAAAGTACAGATCCAATGAGAGGCATAGGGCAGTAGAGAATCCAAACTAAGGTAAATACCCTAGCAAAAAATGGCTAAAGAAGTCACCATAATATTGCTTTCACGACACTGAACTCTTTCTTTTGGAATTGCTTTTTACTGTATATATTGACAAAAAGCAGCTGAGTTTCATAAATAGTACAGGATCCCTCTTAATGTAAAGGTATCCTGTGTAAACAAGAGTTAATGTGTTATTTCATTAGTCTGAATATGAGAACAAGTGGCATTTGTTATATTTTCCCATGCAGGTAAGGAGTGACTCTCAAATTCCCAAGGAGTGCAAGGAGAATAAAAATAGAAACAGAAGTTCCCAGAGTTCTGCCAGTCCTTGCCGCAATAGAATTTTATCCACATGTAGGAGTCTAGAAAATCTTACATCTGGCATTGCCCATTCCATCCTTCCTTTTTCTTAAAAGCTTTGTTTCTAATTTACTCCACACTAAATCAGCTTCAGATTATTTATTTTTATCCTGAAAAGAAAGACTACATCAATATCAACATTAGAACATTAATTAATAAGGAAAATCTGACTGCTAAACTCTGTTTAGGCACTAACACGTGTGCTTTAGGGAGACTTGGATCAACACACTGGAAAGCAATACAGAATAGAGAAATTCAGTGGGTTTGATGAGAGAATTCAAGGAAAGGAAAAAATAAAGAGTTGAGTTCCAGCATTGTTCCTGTGATTACTGCCAAACTATCACAGATTTCAGCAGTTTATGAAAATAGTATTTTGTGTTTTCAAATATGTTCTTAAATTTTTCAGAGGATGTATCAGATGGGGATGCATCCTTGTCGTTTTTGGAAAATGTGGGGAATGTGGGGAAAACAGGCATGCCAAAGACCAAGAACAGCATGTGGGAATAACACTTTACGTGCTATTTTTATGCTACTTTCTCCCCCCCCCCCCAGAGTATAAAGTGTTGTGAAACATTAACAGGGGCAATGCAATGTTAAAAGGTTTTAAACTATATATCTATCTCTTTTATTGCATTGAGGTGCCCTGTTACATTTTTAACATAGGTCATTATTATTAATGCCAGCCCATCATCATTACTATAAATTAAATAGAAGATCAATCACCACATAATAGCGTAGCAAAGCATATATAGAAAAATGATGAAATGTTGGCAGGTGATCCATACACAAAAGCTTGATTAAACCTTTAGATTTGGTTAGATATTGGCCATCTATAAATTCTGGCTTGCTAGTAACACCCTAAAGAATATTAGTTTGTACATTGTTACTCCCACTTGTAAAAATTTACATGGCAAACTGTGTTCTAGGTCTTAAAATATTAATTCTCTTCAAAATGTGACCTAAACATTATTAATAATGTCAGTGCCAGCACTTGCTTAATAACTCAATAGATACTTATAGTAACCTACTATGTGCTTCATCATCACTGCATCATGGTTGCATCAAAGAGGAAAATGCTTATAGTAATTATGGTGGGGGAGGGGAAGTGTTGAAAGTAGAGGGGTTTGGGGGATGAGGGGTAGAATGGGGTGAGTACAAGAGAAATATTTCTAAACTTTCATTTTTTTTAACACGAAAGTTAACTATTCAGCATAGTTTCGGAAATGTCGTTGGTCCATGTGCATCCAATACCCAGGAACATGGGGTAGATGTGTGCAGTCCTCATACTCAAATGAATTTGGCTAAAGGAGTTATGCTTCTTTGCCTATTGCCACTGGGAATTTCCTTCCCCTTTTCCCCCACCCCTTTCTTTGTGATTCACAGTTGGGGTCCCCTCATGTACTTGACTCTTCTCTTTCTCAGATATGGTACCCAAGGCATGATTTTTACACTGTAAAATAGGGTGACAGTAATAGGAAAGGTGATAGGAAAATGAAGAAAACCTCACTCTATAACTTATTATTTATCTAGTTCTCTTTCTCCTATCTCCAACATACTAGCCCCAGAAGATATGAACTTATCTGTTTCTCTAATCCTAGGAATGACACACTGAATGAAACTCATCTGAGGGTATTCTCACGGTAAGAAGCTCTTCTTCTCAATATTAACCTGGAACATTGGTTAGAAGTATTCTCATAGAACTGCTATTATATAAAAAGGTTAGATTTTTTTATAGTATTAGTTATAGTATATTCAGCTACATTATGAGTTAAATAAGCTTTGGAGGGATGACCAGGAAACCTATTCTTCTTATGGAGCAATGTTTCTATGATAAATTACATCCCAAGTTCTAAATTGTCTATGACTTATCCATGGACTTTTATAATAACATTGAACTATAAATGGAGAACTGCCTGAACTCTCTGTTCCTTTATGTTATGAAGCATATTTCACTGTATCAGTTAAAGCAAAAGACTAAATGTTGGTCCTTGGAAAACAAAATGAGTAAGCCATTTTTCAAAGAAGAATTTGTATTGAGGAGGAATTCAAATGAATTCAATAAGGAGGAAAAACAGCAAATGAGGGGTACGTCTACAGCACCACCAGGGAGGTGTTGCAGGAATTAGCTTGTGTTGTGTTAGTTCTTATCCCTGAAGAAGCACTGCTAAGCTTTCCGAAGCTGCTTTCTCAGAGGGATTATCTCCTTCAATCTGTTTTAATCACAACTAAATGCTTTCAATTGCCGTATACTGAGCTAGAATTAGAGAATCAGAATTCCCCTAGATCTCTGTGATTTGGTTGAATAAAAGAAACACACACTCACATACAAACACATATTCTAGAAATTAAATTGTGATTAGCTCAGGCTAATCAGGAAATCTAAAAGAATTATTGTCAAATAACACAAAACAAGATCAATGCACATGCAAAATATTAAAAATGAAAATGCTTTAGAGTTTGCAAGTGATTTTCAGAAGCAGGTAAATACATTCTTTAGAAAATGGCTACATTTTGAAGAAGATCACTATGGTTAAAAATAAATAATATGATAAATGGAATGGTAAACTGAGCTACTATTTATAATTAGATAATTAGTTATTATTTTGGAAGCTTCTCAGATTCTGGGATTATTTATTACTGAGATTCTTTATTAACTCAAAAATTCTCCATAGTTATTCACTACTCCTCAAATTTTCAGTGTTCTCAAAGAATGCATTCATCTAAGTATTGCAATGAGAGAATTGGTTATTAACCAACTTAATTTATGATTAGAATCATTCTATTAGATATCTGCTTACTCCAGAAAAGCTATGAAGATGATTAAAAAAAAATTCCAACTTTTATTCAGTGAGTTTTTGTCAGATAATACAAGGTTCTAATTGCTATTTTTCTTCAATAACATGAATAACTATTCTCTTGAATTGAAACTAAAGAAAAGAATCAATTGTAACTCAATGAAAGAATTCCATCATCTGGAATTTTCACCTCCACGGAAGAAACAGTGTAACTTAAGGTGAAGCATGGACTTTGAACCAGATTGTCTACGTTTGAATCCCAGCTCTATCACCTTCCAGGAATATAATCTGTACTTTCAAATGAAAATCAAAATAATATTATTTATCTTGTAAAATTGTTGTTATGATTAGATGTGTGTATAGCTTAATGAGCTCAACCGGTATATGCCAAATAGATAGACACAATTCATATTTATGTGAACCAAATTTTAAACAAAGGATTACATAAACAATAAACCAGGTGAGTTTTTATTCTCAATTATCTCCACCCTCAATTTCAAGACTTTGATGACCATTTTATAACATCAAGAGATTCACATTTTGTCCAAGATCCAGAGCTATCAAATAATTTTGTGCTGACATCAGTTGCCTTCCGACAGTTCTAAGATATGAAATAACAAGCAGTCAATGTCAGCTCTCCTAAATCAAGCCCAGGGCCCCCATGGCACCAGACAGTAGCAGCTTGTTACTGCTATGGAAATGTCAGCCCAGTCAACGTGTGGCGGAGTTGTTAAATCTCTTGTTGCATCTGCCCTGGTATAACTAACATCCTATAAGGTAACATTCATAAAGATGTTGTTATGTAGCCCAAAACCCTGAAGCAGAACAGCTAAGGTGGCTTTCAGAGTTCAAAAAATTGTTTGACTTCTTCGATCAGTGGGATTTCTCACTCCAGTAGACAGTTTCATTTTCTCTCCTCTGTAGGTATAACATTCAGGATCAGAGAGCATATTTTCTCCTTGCGAATGCTGTAAGTATCTCTATACAGCCAGATGTCATTATACATGTGATAACGGACTTTTGGTTTATGTTCACAAGCAATGCTTATGAATCATTTCTTATTTACCTCTTAAATTATGTTGTGTTTGGAATTGCCCATGTCTGCTCTCCTATATCATAACTGCGCCTTAATTTCCTTCCGCTTAGCGGTTATTCTGATATCCTGCTATTACCCATTCTCACCCACAGCATCTTTGCCATAGCAAGTATTACTAACTTCTTAAGATGACACACTGGGTGAATCTGAGGGTCTTGTTAGAGATTTTCTATTTCTGATAATATTAAGAATCGCTTTCAGAAGACACATATGCTGGTTAAAACATTTATTATTTTTCTGTCCCTATAATGTATGGTAGTATTTTGACTTATGTTTTGACTTTCCAATCAGCTTTTTCTATACTCTATGCCACAAAAATAATAGGATATGTTGGCAGTTCTCAGTCCTATTTTGTCAGTAAGTATCATTGCTCATAGATTCAGTTTTTCACTGCAACTGGCAAAGAGCTTTAGTAGCATTTAAGGGCCTCAATACCACAGTGCTGTACCATCATCAATCGGAGTTCTATCTTTTGAGTCCATGCTAGGAACGTACATTCATCGACATACTGCAATACCTGGATCTCATACTTTGCCGACACTTATAGTCAGTCTCCTGTGACTTTTATCATGAAGAGTGTGTTACGGTTAGAACTGGATTATAGTCGATGTTCATTAATCTAAAGTCTCACTGCAGACTTTCCCAAGCAGCAAACTGAAGGTCTCTCTGCACCCTCTTCATACACCAGTGTCAAGGAAAATTCTTACATCTGTGCTATAAATCAATTTGAATATACAGCAACAGAAACAAACACATGGGTTAAATTTTCTCAAAATTACACATGGTTATAAAAATTGACCTAAAAAAAGTACTTGGAGGAACATGTTTGGAATTTGATTGAACAAAAATATTTTAAAATATCTCAAGCTGTTCAGTAAATCTTAAAAATGCTAAGTAATATCCAAGCCTACACACAACACCCTTTGTCTAACACATGAGCCTTCTAAAGCATGAAAACTGTGTGTGTGTGTGCGTGTGTGTGTGTGTGTGAGAGAGAGAGAGATGAAGATGATGATTATGATGATGAAGCAATGGGCTTTGTGATCATTTTCAGGAGTTTCATCTATAAAAATAGACTAAAGAATAACATTGTTCAATTATCTAGGAAATGTGTTATCAGCACTGTAAACACTTATCAAATACTGGTTTGGCTCTATATACAAATAGAGTTCAAAGGCATGTACCGGGTGTGATTAAGTGATGTCAAATTTGTTTGACACACATTTTCTCAATCAAATGACTCATATACTACAGAAAAGCTATTCCTTTCAGTTAATTTTTAAAGAAGGCACTAGTCAAAATGCAAATGTGTTATTCTATTAGCATGGAGTAGCTTATCAGATGATATAATTGATCTCATATTATATTTGCTATCAGGGCCTTAAGATAATATTCGCAAGATACAATTAAGCCTCAACTCAGGAGAGCAAGTATGAAAAGTCAACGTCATGATGGCATTGCCAAAGGAAGGGTTAATGTGCTTAGGGCATGAAGGCCATAGACCTGGGTAATTGGAGATCCTTGGGTATGTGAAGGTGAGATTGAATGTGGGTGATATCCAGGGTAGAGAATGTATTTATGGACATGAAAGTTAAGATGCCATTTGATACAAGTAGTTATGTATATTTTTCTTTATAATTATCTTTATATATATAAACACCTCATGTATATTATACACATTATACACATGTGTCTATAACACATTATATATAACATCTATTAACCTTTATACCTATTATACTGGTCTCATTATAAAGATCTTAGAGACTCTATAATAGTCATGCTTGAAAATATCTATAAAATATGCATGAAATATAGCTCATTTAACCAATTATGGATATTATCTAAATAAGTGTCAATCTCTTCCCTGACATCCTCATTTCCTTACTTATGGTTGCCTAGGTCTTCGTCATCAATTTGCTACATTTGCTTCTAATCTTGTCTTCCTGTTTGTTTAAATCATTGTAAAATTTTGCCACCAAAAATTTTCTTAAGCATTATGTTTGACAGATGCCATTTCCAATCAAAACTGGCAACTTCCAATTGAGTTCAGAATGAAACCAGAGCTTTAGATTATGCTTAATTCTTTCATCACCGAAACCTCTGTTGAAGCAAACTTTCTCAGCAATACTTTAAAATTTGAGCACCTCTTCATTATTTATCTCCTTCAAGTCATACAATAGAGTGCCAGACGTAATTAATTCCAAGGAACACTGTGTTATGAAATCAAACTTCAGCACAAAAACATCATTTCATGTGATAATTCTGGGCTATCTGGCATATGTGAATGAATCTATTATTTTGTTAGGTTAACTATTCATAGTCATGTGTGTGACCTGGGAATCAAAACCTCATTTTCTTCTATTTGATAATTTATTATGGTATGAAACAGTGCTTGCTCAGGTTTCAGGCTAAGAAAATTACTAAGCAACAAGGTCCCTTCAGTTCTGTCCAGATGAGTCTTTTATAACTGAAGCCTCCTTCCCTCCTGGCTACTCAGAACCACTTCCCATGGTGCTTTCTGCACAGAAAATACTTGTGCATTGTGCCAAAACTCTTAATCATTTACACCTACTTTCTGTGTTTAACTGTCCTCTCTACCTTTCCAGACTGAGGGCCCTCTGTCCTTGGTATGTTCCCCTAGTTCTTTATACATATTTCTTCTAGAACTTTTCTCATCACTAGTTGTCTTTTCACTTGCCTCTTGCATGTTAGTTTGCCCTTGCATTTCATCCACAATTGTTTGAAGTATTGCACATTCTTGATATTGTTTAAATACTTTCCTAGCGGATAAATGAATGCAAACAAATAAGCTTAAATTAAAATTATAATGCTCAGTTTACCACTAGTGCTTTTTAAATTCTAATATTTAAATTTCAAATATCCAGTAATTCTACCATATCTCTATAAATTTTTTCCACTATGAAGTATTTTTAATATATAGAGAAGTATAGCAATTATACCCACCATCCAACTATATGCTTACACTTGTTAATTCCTTCACACAGATCTTATAAATTGTGAAAAAAATCTAGACCCATTTTGTTAACTATCTTGTTAGTCAACTAGAATCCTTTCTTTTGAAATTGTGTGTTGTGCTTGTGTGAGTTAATGAAGAACAAAATGCATGGTAAAGCACTTCATCCTACTTTTTTATACCTATAATGATGAGTTTAATCATTGAAAAGATTTTTAAACTTTTTAGGAAGTTCAATTTTACTTGCAAGCCACATTTATTAATATATGTGCTATATAAATTATACATATCACTTAATGTTTACAAAAGTGGTAATGAAAGGAAGTTTTCAAAACAAAATGTTTGGATTAATCTGTAAGGAAAGTACCATTTCTGGCCACTAGAGGGAAGCTACCTTCAAACTCAACAAAGAAGAAAAACTTATTTTTTTAATTTATTTATTTTTTTGCTTATAATTCAACAAGTCCCCACCCTTGTCTGGTCAGGTATTTGGTCAACAAACTAATCAGTATCTTTCATAAACAATAAATAGACTGGAAATACTTACTCAAATAAGAGCCCCTTTTTCCTACGAGCTAGAAACATAGAAACAAAGAACTATATAATTGGCAACTGCAATTTGCATCCCTCTAGAGGCAAAAGGAAATCTATAATTTGCCTTGAGAAAGTGGAAAGAGATCAAGAGGCAAAGACAGAAGCAACGCCAAAGTGCAATCTTATTCCTTTACCATCTGTCACAGTCACTATCATTCCCCAAAGGCCATGTTTAAAAATGAGACCAGAGAGAGCTCCTAAGAACTTGGAAATGGTAAGGGTTCTGAATCACACGGAAATATTACAAGTCAACAATACCAGTTAGCAACTGCTAGAAATCAAGAGCAAAAATGTCTTCCAGTATGAGCCCATGGCGGGGAGAGGAGTTTTAAAACAGGCAGGGAAAAAGGAAGGCAAGAATGAACCCAAAATAAACTATTAGAAATATATTTCATGAAGGGTGGGTATATGTCATGAAGTTTATTTACTTAGTGTATTGAACTAAAATGTACAGTGGCACTTTCAAGAATTATTATGCCACTATGACTTGAACAGGTGAATTCATATTACATGTAATAAATTTCAAATTGTTCAGCTGTTGTATAGCAAAAAAACATCAGTCAGGTATACAATTGTAGCAGCAAGTCATGGGTTGACCAATTTATCTTTTCGGGTTCTTAGGCCTTCCACCACTTGGGGGCAGACTGAACAGCAACAGGAAAAGATGAGCAACAGGATAAGCAGTATTCTCAACATATTTACTAAATGCTTTTAAAAATATGAATGAGTGAATAGAAGCCACTTAACTTCCATTAAAATCTATTTCATATATACCTGGAAAATGACATAGCCAGAGCATAATTTGAATCATTTCCTATTGAAATCTTACATGAAAGAAAAGGCATGTTCAATATTGTCATTCACCACCACTGTCTGCCCCAAGCTTTATTGATAATGGAAAAAGATACAAGAGAGTCTTTTCTATTTTCCTATCCTCTTCAGAGGTTTCAATTAAAGCCGTAGCACAGTCAGTTATAGTATAAACTTCCCAGGAAATGGACCTCAAATGTATAAATCCCAATGACCAAACAAAGGCCTAGACTACTTAGATATTCAATGCTTGTTCTGTCAATCAGCATGGACAATTAGGTTATCTGTTTGCAGAAATTCTAGGCAAGCCCAAAGACCAATGCTACTTCTGCTTACTTTAGGAGATTTCTATAGGCACACCTGACCAATGACTGAAGTCATTATAATAAAAATACGTATTTCTAAGCATGCAAGTTAAAAATATAGAATATAAAAGAATAGTTATTTCTTTACCAATAATTAGAATGATGTATGCATGAAATGTATCGGAGTTCTGTGGCTTCATTTTTTGTTTTATTTCAAAATATGAACTTATGAACACCTGGCACATAAGCAATTAAGCTCATAATGAATGTAGCCATTGCCCATATTGTCAATATGGTAAGAGCAGATTAAAATAAAAAATAGAAACATAATTACTTTCTAGGTATAATAATATTGGATAAGGAGCACAGGCTAATCAAAATCATTGACTTGGTCATGTCTCTAGAAGATGGATCTGTCAGATTTAAATAGAGAAATACAGACTTTGATAGAAGATGGATAATAACCATTGTCATCTAAGAGAATCTCAAAGGCACTAAAGCAATTCTGATGACCTGAAGCACAATGATTTGATAAATAATGTTATCTCAACATTTATTTAAATAAAACATCAATCATCTTTAATTTCTCAATAATAAAATATAGTAAAGATCACTGGCTAGTTAGTGGCCACATGTACAACTTACATAACAATTACTGTATCTTAGTGAGGCACTGTGTTTCGGCACTGTACTTTGCATATATTATCTAATTTAGTACTTGACCTTGTAAAATAGGGGCCATTCTTATTTTATAGATGAGAGCACTGAGGTTTAAAGATGTTAACTAATTTTTGTAAATGGTGGGGCTCTAGTTTGAACCTAACTCAGTTTTACTTTAGAATGTATGATTTTAATTTGTATGGTCTCTGGCTAATTATAACTGATTTGCTGAGATTCCAGTTCAGACATAACAACAAATATAAGCAATAGAAATGCTTTTATCTATAATGTCATCCATAATGGTAAAATAGGCTCCTATAGTAGATGTTTCTAATGCAATATCTATATTTTCCTTTTCTTTTTTATGAACAGAACTTGAGATTTGGGGAGATGCATAACATGGCCGGTCATAAAACTACATCACTATCCCACCTTGCAATGTGGGACTTGTGATAAAATGCTGGGAAATAAGTTATAAGCAAAAAATACTGGCTCTTTTTAAGAAGAGACAGACTCATCAGTCACTTACTCTTTTGTCTTTTGTCATTCATTTATTATTCTATAAATAAGATGCCATGCAAACCGTTTTGCAAACCATGTAATCAATTATGAAGGAAAGGCCAAGAAACTTGCAAACACATTGGATGCATAAATTCATAATTTGTATATGACATTAACTTTTGGAAATCTTTTACTAGCAGTTGAATAAAATCTCTGATAATAGCCCAGGTTTTAAAAATGAAGTAAAATGAATTAAGTAAAAGTATTGGAGGATATAAACTAAAAGTCACTTCTAGTTCTTAAATTTTATGATTTTATTTCATTAAGCATCTCAAAATAAGGAGATATGAATAAATCAACTTCACAAGCATTTACTGTTTGGTCCAATGCTATAAAATTTGATTAAATAAAGCTCAGACTTGTTGGAATTCATCACAAAATGCCATTCACTCTCACATCTTATAACTCAAATTCATGGGAGCAGTTTGATCAGATAAAATCAATGTGGTCTGAATAATAAAATTTAATTTCCATTTAACATTGTGTTCTTGTTTATAAACAGTTACACTTACCGTGCTTCTATTTAGCAGTTATGCTAAGATTGTTCTGCAAATAAGACCTTTGTATAGTTCCAAGTTCATATTATTAGTCTGTGAAAGATTGATTTTGTTTTCTCTATTGTACAGAGAAAGAAATTGAGGCGTTGGAGACATTAAGTAATCTTAAGGAATCATAGTAATGTGATCCAGCACTCTTCTCCCTACATCATATTGTTTTTATTATTATTATTATCATTATTATTACTCAGAATATCCATGAACTAACACAATAGTGATTTGGCTAATCAGATAAATATAAAACTTCCAAGTAGATTCATTTTTTGTAAAAGAGAAGATATGCTACTGTAATTTAGCCAAAAGGAAGGCCACAAAATATGCTTATTTTTAATAAGACAAATCCCAGCCACATTCCCTACAGCATTGTTATGTGAGAGCCTTGCTCTCCAATGAATTGAATAAAACAACTTTGAGAAAACATTTCCTGTCTGCCCTCCCACCTTTAGCGGCTGGATATGTGATGCTTTATCTTAATCTTGTTGAAATATAATGAATAGATGATATGTTTTTAACAATTCCCTGTCAACCCTATGATGTTAGGATTCTATGATTCATAGTCTATTTCTCTCAAATATTTGTAAAATGACAAGCAAAACACAGAAACAGTAAGTCCCAGGGAATCATCAGAACATCTCCCTAAATAACTTAATAGCAGAATTTCATGCATAAATCTTAACCCTTTTGGATCAATGTCATAATTATTAAGCTTAGTTACTAATGATACATTCACTAGTGTTTGTTTTGACCTAAGATAAAACACCTTGAAACAAAAACACATCAATAACACACAGAAGAGAACTCTTCTGGAAGAAAAAGTTGCTAAATACTAGATGCAGTCTTTAAAAAGGTCAATACATAAAATATGTAATCAAGTCAACATGCAGCCTAAGTAAGGTTGGTAGCAATGGAGTCTATGTTGGGGTTATAGATTTGTAGTTAATATCTGGATAATGAAGTCTGTGCTTGCTGAATGATTATGGCAATCCTCTCCTTCCAGAAAAATAACTAGATTACCTTCTGACTTCTTTGTGGTTTTGTGTGGCCGTGTGACTTATTGTAGCCTATGAGTTGTGAGAAAATATGGCATATGTTCCTATGAGCTGGGGAGTTTATGCTGATACAAAAGCCTCCAGAATTCTCCTTTCCCTCTGCCACTGTCACCAGGGTATCAATATTCCTTCACCCTGGGTCCTGGAGGAAAGTCAATACTTATGCCAGAGCAAGACCACAGCCAACCAGCAATAAGCATGCAGCCCAAGGAGTGATAGACCTTTTTCTAAAAGCTTTTAAACTACTGAAATTTTGGGACTGTTTGTTAACACAGAATCCCCAACTCATCCTGACGGATACAATAAAAATTGGTACTTGAAGTAATGAATATACACTTATGCTTACCTTGTTCCTTTAATATTTATCTGCTAGAGAGTGGAGTTGGCTACAGTATTTTCACATAAGAGGCATTTTCTTTTATGGAAAACAGCTGCTAGGTTCCAATTAGACATTTTTTAAAAATGAAGATAAGCTTTGTACTGTCAGCTGTGAAATTAAGCAAGACTCTAAAAGCCATCAGAAAAGGTGAATAAAAGTCACAGATTTATAGATTTGGTGATAATTAAGATTTCTGAATTTTTAAAATGTGTGTGTTGAATCATTTCCATAGTAACTGCCATATTGAATTCTGACATGTAGGTTTCCATTTCACTCTCATAGTAGACGAGGACTGTTTCCTCTCTTTTGCTCAAGGCAGACATTTTCACTTATCAATAATACAATGTGTACTTTTCACTCCAGGCAGTGAAAGTTTAACCTAAGAAAATATGCAGTCATTAAACTCCAGCTTGTGAGAGGACTCTATCTTATACTTTACAGCCTGAGAACAAAAACAATGAATTATCTGACTTGTCTAGTCACACTCACTCAAAAATCTTAAAAGAAATACAGGTTTCTATTTTCTACATAAGATATTACTACTTCCACATTGGTTTATGTGTGAATTGAAAGGTAAGACAAAAGGAAAAAAAAAAAAAAACTCATTCACTTTCTCTTCTGCCCTGGATTAGAGAGAGGAATGTGAGTTTTCCTATTTTTCTAAAGTTACTTATAAAATTGGCTTCATAAAATGCTTCCAGATTACACCGGGATAGTACATTATTTGCAAACAATGCATGAATGAAATAATAGACAGAAAAACATATTTGCAGACACTGACCACTTGTTTTGAAAATTATCTAGGTATGTAGTGATAAAAATATTCAGTAAATAAAAATTTCCTGTGCCTTTTTTTTATTTATAAAGTATCAAATGTTATAGAAATAATTTGAAAAAATCTGGAATTCAGCTGGCTATAACATATATGAATAATTGCTAAAGGATGACAAAAGTTTTGCAAGTTATAAAAGTTTTCTGAATCATTTGTTTTGAGGGTGAAAGGATGAAAGATTTGTTTGTCAAAACCAATTGATTATGCAAAAGAGATTAGTGATCTTGATTAAAACATATTCTACTATCTAACATAAAGCAAGAATTCTCAGAAGTTAAGAAGTTAAGCAAGTTTGTTTTGTTCAAATGAATCCAATTGAATCCTAGTTTCCTGTAGGTAATGCTGATGGCCATGTTGACTGCTGTATGAGGACTTTTATTAAACACTGACTCCCTTTTACGCTCACTGACCCAGTGGCTTCAAACTATGTTCAGCAATTGCAGTCTCACCAAAGGTTAGGATGATCTTAGTCTTAGATCTTAGATGAGTTAAGAGCAAAAAAATAGAAGGCAATTCAATAGCCACAGATATTTCTAATTGACTACAGCTTTTAAAATTCAGTTTTGCAAAAATATAGCTTATCCGTGGAATCTGACAAATCATGCCAAAGATATACCTGATCAGAGCTATTGAAAATGCTGGAATATTTCTACTGCACATAAAGTAATACAACATTGTTGGAATCACTTGAGCTACATAGTTGTGTGGCCTTTGACAAAAACCAGAAACAAAGCTGCAAAAAATGATTGCACAAATTATATAGCCCAGTCAACTCATGAAGAAAAGAAAGAAATAGAAATGAATGCATATATTGGGGTAAATCTCTTATTACAAAAATCAATTTTTTCATCTTAGATTTTGTTTTGATTAAATAAATTAAATGAGTCAGAAAATGAACTTAAATCTACCCACAAAAATTCATAATAAAATGTATAGTGGATTACTTTTGCTATGACATTTCAATTCACTCATCAGAAGACATCTGATTACTCATGAGTGCTTACATTACATTAGCCTCTTCACTCATGACTAAAAGGTTGTATCAGACCTAATCCATTATGGGCTTTTTTTTTTTTTTTCACTTAAAGCTCATCACTACTATCCACATTGAATTCTATGTTCAAATACTAAGACATCGAATTGGTAAATCTTGGTCTTGTAAAATAGGGTTGTTCTAAATTATTTTCATCTGTCAAGATATTGGATAACTATTCTGAAAAACAGAGCTGGAGTCTTAAGAGAAACAAAATTATATAAGTTTTCACAATACCATTTAATTTTGAGATGTCTCAATGCGAAAGAAATGCACGATTTTTTGAAATTTGACAGAAAGACACAATTTGTCTTTCTGGAAATTAATATCTTTCCTTTTCTCTGGAACCAAATTTGAACTGAGCTGTAATACGAATATACACAAGATAAATCTTTTTTTATCATCTATCCTCACAGTATTTTATACTCCAAACAGAATTAGATCCATTCTCTTGCTTACTTACCTGCTTTAGTGTTCTCAAGACACAAAAAAGAAATTCATTTCTTTTGCAAAGAGTCTTGAAAAACATCTTTCTCGATTTAATTTCTCATAGATCCTCATAGTGGCTGCAATACTCTATACAGAGGTGTAGACATCCACTTTAACCCCCAACTTTTTTCAGAGACTATCAGGCTTTAAATAGTGACTCAGATTTATTATTGTAAGATATGATTTCCTAAAAGAGACAGTTAATTTTGCCATAAATGGGCTCTAGATTTAAGTTTATGTGTACATAAAATTTGGTAGGCAATCCATTCAAAGAAATTTAAAATAAGGGGAAATTTTCTCCTCTCAGTCACTGTACTCCTAGGAGGAGCCACCCTTTTCTGAGTGAAGAATCTCTACACGGCCATATTAGATAGTAGATAGAAAATGAACTTGACATCTTCAAACTTTTTCAATGGAAGAAAAAGCTAATGTTGAATCATCACTTTTTTTCGTTTTCATATACTACGAATTATCTGTAGAAAGATTTTATATTAAGGAATGAAGGAAATCACTTTTGGAATTAACTTCTTCTGAGCCTTACTCTTGTTTTTCTACAAGTATCTGTGCTTAAAAATTAGAGTCATCTCCCTATGGATCCTTCAACAATATCACTGACACAAACGTGGTTCTTGCTGATATTAATGTTTGATACTTCCTGGATTTTCCAGAGAGATGTGTCAGCTGGGTCAGTGTCTCTAAGAAAGAAAAGGATGACATTTTTCTCTTTGACAGACACGGAAGTTGCCTTCAGTCATTTAAGAAGGAAGTTTAAAACACTGGTCCAGAGTTTAACTTGAGAGCCATGCTCTTAGAAGTAGGGTTGCCAGATAACCACATTTAACACAAAAGTTTTCTTTGCTCAACTTGGCAATCCTAATAATGAGCTTTGCATCATCATCCAGTAGTGTCTTCTTTCAGGAGAATGTGAACGAAGACCTGACTCCATAAGCACGAGGACACATTATAGATATTCAGTCTATAAAAGCACTTCTTGGTCCCTCTAGATTAAAACACCAGGATCTAGCAAAAACCAAAAACCAAAAAACAAAACAAACAAGAAAAACTACAAAAGAAGCATCCTTTCTACTTTTTGTTCTAATTGGTATCACATTCTGCCTTTCTCCTGAATCTCCGAAGTCTGTTTTTGGTATAGATAATTAAGCACAGAAACTGTATTTCTGTGAATGATGTATTTATGTGTTTATATATTGTGAGTATATAAATGTGAGGCTTAATAGTAATCAATATTCATAGAATGTTGAAAATAAAGTAACAGGAAATTACATACTTGTTTTTTAGATTCTAAACCAGTGGTTCTCAATCCTAGCCACAAATTCGAATTACTTGGGATTAAAACAAAATAAAACAAACAAATGAAAACAACTGATGGCCTAATTTCAGCCCCATAGTGTGAATATATATGGCTCCACATATATATTATATATAGATATATGTGGTTATATTTATTACCTATTATATATAGATATATATGGATATATATTACTCCACATTAGTACAGTTAGAATTAGGATCTAGTGTTCATTTAGCTTCTTGATTTATGTTGGAGAAAATATGGCACTAAAAGGCTGAAGTCCTTGGATTCCAGATCAGCTATTTTCTATATTGTAGCTATACATTCAGCTACTTTAACTTCTCTAGGTATGAGATTCTTAATGTGAGAGGAATATAGTATAACCAATTTAGCTACAAATTTTGAACAGGAAGGAGGGAAATAATGCATTTGTATAAAAATACAGGCATTTTAGACATTTAAAAGTTATAGAATTCCCTGGTCCCACATATCTCATTGAAGTTGACAGGTGGTGATTATTTTTACTAGCATGTCATGGCTCCATAAAGTTACCACACCACAAGAATGGTCAGAAGTGGTGTTATTTAAATTCTTCAACATATACTATAGTATCTTGTTGCTCCATGAATTAGTATTAAACGTGTTTAGGGACAGGATCTGTCTTAGGAGTTTTTACAGAGCTTTGCCCTGAAGGCATAGGTGAATGTGCTGGTTTGCATTTCGAATGCTGTTACACTGGAAGGGCGTCTCTGAAAGGCAGTAGCGGCTGTATCCCACGAAGCGCTGCGTTTTTCAGACCTAAAGAATTGGATTTGCTTTGTAAAGCACAAGCGAATCTGTTAAAAACTATAGGCTGAGAGCTGACGATGGAGTGCCCTCCGGAACAAACAGCTTCCCGGAAAGGCCAGCTTCACAAAGGGCCAAAAGCAGAGCATTTGTTTAAACTACTCTAGACTACCTGTCTCCATTCACAATAACCTAATAAACATGGAGCTTGCATATCTCTGTTTAACCCCTCTGTTTAAATGATAAACTCACCTTAGAATTTAGAAATTAACCTTCGAAAGACTTTGTAACCGTTTGCTCACGTAAATAGAATTAGTTAAAGAATCTGTAGAAGCCTTCTGTAAAAGCCTTTTGAAAATCTGTTAACCTGAGAGGAACTACCTGTTGTTATGTAAATTTGTTACCCCTGACAATTGTTCACTATTTCCTGTAAGTTACCATGTAAGACCTCATTTGGGGCTTTTGAGAACAACGGAGAAGTCTAAGCCCCCTGAGCTCCCACTTTGCCTATAATCTTTATAAACTTATAAAACTATATCTTTTTCTCAGTGTATTCTTTTATTTCTTCCATTTTCCATTTTTCTCTACTATTTTCTTATCCCTTGCAACTCTACCAAAGGGACCCGGTTTTTTGCAGGGAACACTGGCCATGTTCCCCGCATTTTGGAAAACTTTTATCCTCCACTATGAACTTGTCAGTTTCCCAATACTTAAAGACTTTTCTGATGAGATTGGTGGTGATGCTAACAAATGTGATATGTATTGTATATACACATTTCTTATATCAAATAAAGAAATGTGTCAACCTTTGGAAGATCTGCAAAATCAATGAACCAACATTTTCTAAATGACCAATGCATGATGTTACAGAATCATACATGGGTAATGATCCATTTAAAGTGCAAGTGATTCAGTGAATTTTAATATAACAGAGATGAGAAGTTCATTGGTATGGTTTCAGATCCCCATTGCAAACAATCTTTAAAAAACTACCACTTGACAAGTTTGGATAAAATATCAAAAAAGAATATTCATAATTATCTTTTTTAGAAGGCTATTTCCAACTACATATCTGGGTGAGGGCAGATTTTCTTATACGTCATTCAAAGTAACATTATCACAACAGATTGAATCCAGAAACAGATATAAGAATACAAATGCCTTTTATTACTGTAGACATTAAAGAGATTTGTAAAAATGTAAAATAATGGCATTCTTATCACTAAGTATATTGTTTTAGAAAATATATTATTTCTTTTTTAAAACATTACAGATATTAACATTAAATGATTTGTTATTTTTAAATTAATTAAATATTTTTTAAAAATTGTCCTGTTTTCTAGTATGGTAAATACTAATGGATAAAATCTACAAAGACAAAAAGCTTTTGTGATTCTCAATTTTTAAGAGCACAAAAGTGTTCTGAGGACAAAATGAGAACTGTGATGTTAAGCCGTTAATGCTATAATTTTTATCTAATCCCATTCTTTCCAAATTATTATTGTTTCAGAATACTAACAATCCAGTTACATGTGCTTTGTACTCTCAATTCTGAAAGTAAGCTCTGTTATTACAAAGAAAGTTCCAAGGAAACTTTGGCCATCATATTTCTTAGAACTTTTTAAGAGTGAGAAAGAAAAAGAGCTTCAATTTTAAATATGATAACATCTGTGTGATTCTTCAACACAGTAAGAAGAATGCTCAGAGAAATTTTGAAGGCTTTTGTGAGATTCTACTACTAGATTCCATAGGGTCAATAGGAATAACTAAAATTAATTTCAATATTGTCTTCCTAAAAGAAATATCCTTTGAGGAATTTCTAGTTTAATGTTTTAATGGAAAATTTAATCAAAACTTAAAAACTGGTTCTTAGTATTTACACCAGAGGTCACGGATTGGTATTCTAGAAAGAAGGTTGGACTATCTCTTTAGATCTTTCACCTCTCTGTGGTATCACTGTAGGTGGACATTGAGCTTTTTCAAAGGAGAGAAGTCCCACCCTCCAGGTGGTAAGGCTTCATGAGAGGTCATAGAGTGTTGGACACCCAAGCTAGAATGCCTTCATTTACTAGCTATATGTTCATAGGCAAGATATTTAATGTCCCTTGACTCAGTTTCCCCATTCGTAAAACAATACCAACATCCAGGTAAAGTGTTTAGGAGAATAAATGGCATATAGAAACACTCAGTAAATGTGAGCTCTTATTTTAAGAATAAATTAAGGAAAAATCAACTTGCAAGAATGTACCCATATTAGAGTCATAGAAAGGTAGAGATCAGAATGAATAAACCGAAGTGTATAGAGTAGAATACTAGTTAGAAATAAACAGGAAAGAAAAAAAAAAGAAAGGTAGAGATCATCTACAAATATTATGTCTATTATTGGAACATTTATAAGGAGAGAATGTGTGGTAGTGCCTACTGATTTGACAGACCTGAAGATCCAGAAATTGACATGTAATGAAAAGTTTGTGTCTAATCAACAGTTGAAAAAACATTTTTTTAGAAATTATAAGTGTGACGAATGTCTTCATTCTTAGGGAGATTAATACCAATATTATTTCTATACATTTTAGTCTCTGGACTACTTTTTATAACTATCTAATAAATTACAAGTAAATGTCATAAGTTAAAGAAAAGATAAAAGCCATGAGCCTCAATATTTAAGAATATAAATCCATACAAACTTTTTGTTGTTATATATCTGTAGCAGATTCATTTTATCAGTTATTTTAGCCTACATAAAAAAAATTAATAGAGATTCATGGTCTCAAAATATTGTACGTTGCCGTAATTGTAAATATTCTCTACCTTGCTATCTTTCCACTGTTTTTCTTGCCAAATACCTCAATTAGCCAACACTAAAGAAAACCATTAAAAAAAATCCTTTTTCTAGGCAGTATTCTTGCTAATATAGCACATTAAAATGTACCTTATGTATCAAAGAAATATGATACATTGCTGCTAGAGATCACATTAATTTGAATAGACGAAAACGAAAAGAAGCAAATAAGAAACAGCATACACTATTTTTCACATGTAACCAAATATTTCAGTATTATGGTAGTGAAAAATTGGTGGAATCTTGTCCTTATCACATTTTGATTTTAATGTGTCAGTGGTGCTTTCAGAAATGAACACAAGCGCTCTGTTTTTACTCTGTACCTTGTACCACATAAATGATAAGCTGGTTCTTGGAACAGATTGTTATATTGAAACTGCTGCATTGCTTTCTCATCTTCCTTTCAAAATGGGAATATTTTAGGCATTAGTGTTATGCTCCATCACCTTGAAAAAATGATTATTAGTTCTTCTTCACTACCAATACAACTTCGGTTATGTATGCTTACTGGTATGTTTTGCAAACTTTAAAATTATGGTGATGAACTGGTTACAGTGGTTTCTCCTTTTAATAAACCACAAATAGATTTTAAAAGAATATTCCTGGGAGCTTCTAAATGTTCCCCCACTCCTAAAATTCGGGAGAGAGATGACTGTGAGAACACAATATGTTCAAAATGACTATCACATAGAACAGCATATGTTCAACAGGACATCTACATTTCTAATTTCATAAGTAAGCACTTCAGCCAAATCCTGACCTGCAGATGTCAAGAAAAGGAATATACATGTCAAATACTTAATAAGCAAGGTTTTTTTCTTAAGATTGCTTAGTTTTCTTTTTCTTAGTTTTCTATAGGACTCTTTATTTAAATAAATATAATTTTTAAATAACGTGATATGTATTGCTATATCAACATCCTAAACATTGCATTAAAATAGTGTTAGAACATTAACATAAATGCATGTTAAAAGAAAAGTTATATATCATATCAAATCTATGTCATAGACATGTTTTTTTTGCTTGCCCAACATCTCTCTGGAGCATCACTCGTGCCTAGTTCTGAATCCATGTTCTTCTGATGTGTGGACCTCAAACCCGAGTCCAAGACAGGGACACAGGCATAGTAATTAGTTCAGGCTGAACCACTTAGAATGAATCCCAGTCTTAGGCTGTAGCAGCAGGGTACAAGGCCCTGTCCAAGAACAAAGTCAATCAAGAATCGAAAAAGAGAAATTGAATCCTGCACCATTATTTGACTCCCTGGATCAATCACTGTCAAAATTCAGATAATCTCTGAACTTTTTAGTCACACAAGAAAATAATTCTCTTTTCTGTTTTAAGGGGCTTCAACTTGGTTTCTACTGTTTGCAAGGAAAATGCTCTCATTAATATAATCCATTACTCTAGCAATGTAAAGAAAAAAAATCCTTAACACTCTACTTGGCTGAGATTGTGATAAATCTGTTTCCCCAAATACTACAGGGGATTGTAGATCATTTTAAAGGTTTAGAAAGCAATATAAATATAATGAATTGCATACCATGTCCTAATATTTTGCTTAAGGATACAATATGACAGGTGAAAAAATTATTAATTACAGTGTTACATATGTCCTCAAAAATTAAATGCAATCTAAGTCTTAACTATAGGACAATGGCTGTGCAAGTCTCAAATTATAAAGATTAAGCAAAAAAGAAATATTTATGACATAATATCATATGAAAAAGATCAAGACAATATTGTATTTATCATAATAATTACAGCCATATAAAGTAATATATACATGAAGACAGGTGGTTCTCAACCCTGGTTACATATTAGAATCCCCTGGAGAGTGTTGTAAAAAATGTTGATGCTTCAGAAATTCTGATTTAATTGGTCTGGCGTAGAGCACATGCGTTGGGCTCTCCTGGTGATACTGATGTACGATCATTAACAAAACCTTTAGAATTATAAAAAAAAAAAAAATGAAGCCACTCACAATAAATCCACAAATATTTCATTTTTACATATTTGCTTATTCACAACTTGGCATTTTAGCATATTCAGATATTCACTTATTTAGCATATTCACATATTCACAAGTTCTTTTTATGCAGACATTTCTCTTATCCATGGTTAAACGTCAAAATTGTTCAGGTTTTGATAGTTTCTCTGGTGACTGAGACAAAATGGTAGCTTAATTATACCCTGGAATAGAACAGAGAAAAGAATGATGATTTAGGGGCCTCTTTTCAGGTATAAATTAATTCATGGGTATACCAAAACCTGGAATGTCCTACTCTCTTGTTTTAATAATTTTAATGATTCTGAGATTACTTTTGCAACTTGTATTGTTTCTAGTAGGTTAGTCATACCAATGCCTCCATCTCAGTCTCCTTCATGGGACCCTCCTCCTTGATAAGTTGGAGAAAGCCAGAGGCCTTAGCTCTCCACACACACTACCTGGGTGATCCATGCAAACATGGCTCTCATCTATCCATCTCTAGTCCTGACCTCTTTCCTGAACTCCAAACATCCAACTGCCTCCTCAGCATCTCCACTTGACCTTAATCAAAATCAGACTCTTCATTTTTGCACCCAGACTTGAGCCTCCTCCAGTGTTTCTATCTCAGCAAATGATACCACCATTCACCTACCCAGTCCAACCCTCAGTAACTTCCCCGAGTCTCAATCTCAACCCATGTCCACTTTATCAGCAAATCTCTTTGGCTATACCTTAAAAATATATCTTGGTCTCAACTCATTTCCCATCAGTTTCAACATCCTAATTTATTCCAAGACATCAGGATCTCAAGCAGATTCCTACACACGGCTTTCTAATAGCCATTCTGCTTTCACGCTTGTCCCCCATTGTCTAAATTAAACCGGATCATTTATTTCCCCAGCTGATAACCCTCCAATGGCATTCTGCCACAGTCAAAATAAAACCTGTATTATCACTCCAGCTAGCTAACCAGGCTCTGTGTGATCTGGTGTCTGACTAATTCTCCAACTTCCTTCAGTACTCTCCATAGCCTACGGAGCCCCAGACTCACAAGCCTCCATGTTATTCCTCAAAGATGCTGCGTGTCCTAGCCTGAGAGCCTTTTCTCTTGCTGATCCTTCTGCCTTAATTTCTCTAACCCCAGATCTCTGCCTCGCTCAGACCCTCATACTTCTCTCCACTGTCTATGAAAAGTCATCTCATCCAAGAGGCCTTTCCTAAAAACCTATTCTAAAAAAGCACCTCCCCTCACCACTCAGAACACTCTATGCTTTAAGATGTTTGATTTTCCTTCATAGTACTTGTCGCACTACCTGATGTGTACATGTATCTGCTTGTTATCTGTCTTCCCCATAATCTCCATGAATGCAGGGGTTTGACCTATTGTGTTCACTGCTGTATCCCCAAGTTTTAAAACAATGCCTAGTACACAGTAGGCGGTCAATAAATGTCTGTAGAATTATAGAATGAATGAGTCAATGAGAAAACAATGAATCAAATGTTTTGTTTTCTGTACATAGACTTTATTTTTTGAGGAGTTTTAAGTTCACAGCAAAATGAGCAGAAAGTATAGAGATTTTCTCTATACCCCCACCAGAGTGGTACATTTGTTACAACTGAGGGACCTACATTGATTCATCATTATCAGCCAACGCACATGGTTTACACTAGGGTTCACGCTTAGTATACATTCTCTGGGTTTGGGCAAATGTATAAATGACATGTATCTATCATAAAAAATAGTTTCACTCCCCTACAAATTTTCTATTCTCCGCCTATTCATCCCTCCCTCCTCCTTAACTCCTTGCAACCAGAGATACTTTTACCATCTCCATAGTTTTTCCTTTTCTGGAATGTTATATAGATGGAATAATCAAGCACGGTATTTTTTTTTTTTTTCCTGCAGATGGCCAACTTAGGTCATGGTGCTCTTCTAACACTGCCTTGGGAATTTAAAAGAGTTACCCAGGAATTGTAAATTTTATTCATTTATAATATAGTGATAAAAAAATAACTAACAGCAAAATTAATCTCAGAAAAGAATACATTCACTGAAAGACTTAAAGAGTTGTTCTTTTTCTCTCCCCTCAGCTCAGGTTATTGCCTTGATTTCAGAGAAGCTCTCAATACTCAGGCTCACTTTAAAGTAAGCAGTTAATGCAGACAGTTCAATCAACTATGGTAAGACTAGGAAGGATTAAACCTGTGGTCTTCCCTGGCCAGCTTGGAAGCCATCTTCAGCAACCTCACTACAACTGCGTCTAATTTTAGTGACTCAATTGCTAGCCCAGGCCACTTTAACACCTTTCAAACTCATCTCCTGCCTCTAGTGTGATCTCCTCAAATCTACGCTCATGCTGAAGAGTAAATATGACTGTGTTATTCCTAACGGAGAGTTTTCCCAAGTCCCCAGTACCACAAGACACAATTACTTGTCCCACTCCTCATTCCACACCATTCCTTGGAGACATAGACTCGTCTGAGTCTTCCCTGACACATGCACACATACACAGGTCCGTTGCCCTCCTTTGTAGTTCTATTGTCTTCTGTAACGGCACTTAATGTAGCTCCCAGAGTGCAAGAAAATCCCAGTAGAAACTTCATGATTGCTATAATAGTTCATACTGTTTAACAGCATAGATCCTACAACTAGATTATTTGAGAATGTTCTACTTCTTACTATTTGTATAGCCTTGGGTAAGTTATTTAACCTCTTTGGCTTCATTTTCTTCATCTGTAAAATAGAGATAATTATAGTACTAGGAGGCAGAGAATTGTAACGGTTAAATGACCTGATAAACATAAAATATTCAGAACAGTGCCCGGAACATAACAAACACTGTATAAGTGTTAGTGATTATTTTATCATTATTACATCTGCTTCAGCTTCCAATTTGTCTGTGTTTTGACTAGGATACATGATAAATTTTCAGTAAGTTCAAATTCCTCCTCAGTGCTTCATACATTAATCTGAGTTAGAAATTCTCTTACTCTCACATTAGATCCTTACATAGTAAAAGCAACAAAAAAGGAACTTAAGTTACTTAAACTTTGAAATTCCAATTCTAATTGTGACACATTTTTTTTTTCTGGTCCTAAACATGCCTGCATTAGATTGCTAGGGCTGCCATAACAAAATATTACAAACTGGGTGTTTTAAACAACAGAAGTTTATTTTCTTACAATTCCAGAAGCTGGAAGTCCAAGATCGAGGTGTCTGTAGGATTATTTTCTTCTAAAGCCTTTCTCCTTGGCTTGTAGATGGTGATCTTGTATCTTCACATGGTCTTACCTATGTACGTTTCTGTGTCCCAATTTCCCCTTATAAAAATACCAGTCAAATTGGATTAGGGTGTACTCTGAAGACCTCATTTTAACTTAATTACTTCTATAAAGACTCTATCTCCAAATACAGTCATGCTTTGAAGTACTAAGAGTTAGGATTTCAACATATGAAGATCGAGGGAAATTAATTCAGCCCATAAAAATGTCACATCCCTATTGCTAATTTCTTTTCTATAAAGCTGGGATAAATTATTGATACCTAAATACAGTATATGAACTCTACCATTATTATAAGTCACAGTGCAATGAATTAAATATTTTGGGAAAACACAATTATTAATACCTAAATCCATGTAAAAAAAGGTTTTCCTCAAATTTAATATAGCAGAATCTCCAGTCACAGCTTAACTATAATGATAAAAAATAGTATCATAGATAAATGAGTCCTCTATAACTATTTCTCTATTTCACAAAGAGAAAATAATATATTTTTAAAAGAGAATTTATTTGCAAACTGTCAGTGAATATATGGACAAGTGCTAAAAAAGCTAAAGAAAAAACTGAATTTTTTTTAGTTAAAAAGAAATGTTGAACTTAAATAATTTTTAAAAACTAGTTTTAAAAATAGTGACTTAAAATTAATAAAAATTAAAAATGCAATACATAAACTCGATGGTACTAAGGACTTTAATTAAATTTAAAAATTTAGCTTGGTTTCAAAAACACTTTAGTATTTTTTTAACAAACATTATTATTTCACAAGTCCTCAATCAACTTTTTCATCTTGCTATTATTATCCACCAATTTGTAGATGAGTTGGTCCCCGAATCTGTCTATATCAATGCAGACCTGGGAAGTAACAATGCAAAATATCAATAGAATGTTATGGGTTACAGATTTCAGTCCTAGGTTCCAACCAGACTTACTCATTTAATATGTAAAACAACAAAAGAGAAGGAAAAAAATGAATTGAAGTAAGTACTTATTAATATTATAAACTTCAGAATAGGGTTTATCCAGGATTAAATAAATTTGTTTAGGAGCTAGGCTCAAACAAGTTATTGGATAAAAAATCATTTTAAAACAAAAACAGATTGTAGTACCACCTGCTCTTCTAATTCATCATTTGTCCCATAGCATGAAAGGACACAGATCATCTGTTATGCATTTTCTTGCTTTTAGTGATGAGTATGAGATATAGATAATAAATCAGATTTTCCTAAACCCTTTACCCTCTGCCACTACAAAAAAATGTATAGATAAGACTCCCCAATTTTTAACGCATGAGTGACTTTGATGTGAAGCAAGGCCTTAAGAATTTTTGAACGAAAACTTTAAGTGCTGTAGGAATTACTGATGTATAGTTTAATCTATTTGCGACTAATAGCCAAAAAGATGAATTCTGAAGTGCCGGGCTTGAGTTATTCACCATAAAATGCCTTGTTTAATGCTTCTTTAATGAAATCAAATCGTTAAGATAATGAAAATAAAGAGAAAGGTCAAGTCACCGAGGATAAGCCACTTAACCTTATATCTTATTGCATATAACAGCACAGAGTAGGAACCCAATCTTCATAAATCGAATTTATTTCATATTCCTAATGCTTATGAATAAATCATCTTCTATAATTAAATAATGTGCATTGCTTTTCTGAAAAACCTACCATCAGTTGTTAGGATTGGTTCAGGTTTTCCAGATTTGATATATATCTGCCTGGGAATTCCCTATGGAATTCTGCACCCTTGGGCACTTACTGAATCTATTTGAGTATTTGAGAAACAATAGAAGAAAGAGAAGCTAATAAAGACCTTAGTAAAACAGCTCAAGATAATTCTCTCAACTCCCTAAATTAGCCTGGAATTACATTTCATTTCTCACAAAAGAAAGCAACAGGTAATGTCACTATTCTGTTGTAACCCCCTCCCACAACATTTCAGTTTCCAGAAATGTATTCAGAAGCTGTACATTGCAAAAGCACTTGTGGGTATGTAGACACATACCTTCATAAGCACATAATTAAAAGGCCCGTTTGTTTTTTGTTCCAAATAATTTTTTTCCTGTTTCTGTAATATAATTCTCCCCAAGTTCTAAAATATTAATATATTTGAAAGGAAGGAATTCAAAACTAAGGATAACATTGTCTTTTATGTTTTAGCTACATGCTTAAAGTACTTTTTAAAATAAGCTTCATCCTTCTAGAATTTTGCTGATTTTCACCTAAGAAACATATATAAATTTAGGGTTTTTCTTTTATTCAAGTTTCATTCTTTATTCATCTGAAGCTAAATGGGGATGATTCAAGTCTATTTTTGATAACTAAAATAAATCAAAAGGAAAAGGTAAGCACTTATTTTCTTTATACAAAACTTATCCCACTGGCCATTGTTTTCTGCACAATAGGACATTTTCAATTAAAAAGCGACTTTCACTGTGTCCATGTGTCCTATAAGAGAAGCAATCAGCTTTTTTTTTTTTCAGAACCCCTCAGGAGTGACGATACACTCCCAAGCACACTCCCTGGAATTCACTCGGACTCCCTTCCTTTTCTTCGCCTTTCAAGAGAGTCCATTGCAATGCAAGTAAATGAGAATAAGAATTCTCATCATAAAATGGCTAACCTTGAATGTACTCTGCTTTGTAAAGGAAATAAAGCAATGATTCCTCAAACTTCCATAATGTAATTACTATTGGTAAATAATTACTGATGACATATTGCAACCCTTCAGTAGAAAATCATATTTTCAATTTTTTAAAAATAAGATTTGCCTCTGTATATTCAATTTCAAAAACTAAATCCCATTATTCCTATTAAATGTACCTATTTTTTCAGACATGTAATTTAGAGCTATTAAAAACAATTTTCCCAGGGGCAGGAGGGGAGGGGCAAAAATCTACCTAATGGGTACAATGAACACTAGTTGGGTGATGGACTCACTTACAGCCATGACTCAAGCATTAATTACAAAAGCGATCCATGTAACCAAAAACATTTGTACCCCCTTAATATTGTGAAATTTTAAAAAATTGAAAAAAAAATTTCCCATGCAAAAACTAAGAAAATACGTTTAGTTGTACTTCCCAGAATTCAAGGCTGCAACATTTATCTCGTCTTTTTTCAGGTTATGTCTACCATTTACACAGCAATCTTTTAGTATCTGACTTTGACACCAATTATTTAAAATTCTGAAATGCTTGAATGGCTTAAGATTAATATTTTATAAGCTACTTCCTGTTACTCTTTTAAACCTAAAGCATAACTGACTGATCCTATTCTGTAAATAAAACACTACACATTATAGTTTTATTCAACAGAATAAATGAAAAATTCTCTTCAATAAAATAAGTCTCAGTCACATTTAGAAACATCTACCTGAAATATTTAATAAAAAAAATAAGACTTTTATATTTTGACTCTAGCTAAGGAAGCACATTTACCAATGATGGTTAAGCACCCAAAATTTCATTTTTAGAAAAAGTTTGCAGCATTTACAAAAGGACACCTCGATTATACTGAAATGATTTTTGTAAACTAACAGGGACTTCATTAATTAAATGGTGAGAAAAGTTACTAAAAAAATGAAAATCCAGCTGGGTGCAGTGGTGCACATCTGTAGTCCCAGATACTTGGGAGGCTGAGACAGCAGGATCTTTCAAGCCCCAGGGCTCCAGGTCAGCCTGGGCAACATAGTGAGACCCTGTCTGAAAAAAAAAATAAACTTTAAAAAATAAGTAAAAATTCCTGCTAATAAATGCAAAAGATGTCCTTACACAGTGAAGCAACTTAAACATATGGGGCCAGAATATGGGGCATGTTGTTTAAACGAACATGTGACAAACGTTATTATCATTCCGTGAGGATGGTGACATAGATTGACAGTCTAACAAACAGATGGTGGAATAAAACTATACCAGATTAATGTGTCTGATGGTGAGTAAACAAATGTAACCTGCTGAACTTGTTTACAGCATTGCATTCCACTTTCCCTCGTGCACAACCACATGAAGGTAAGTGATCATTTCATATCTGCAAAGCAGACATAACTTTTGGAGAAATATTCTACGCACACCTTGAACCACCGTTATTTGAATACGAGTTTTATGAATGTGTGGAAAATGTTGTGGAAAAAAGTTAGAGAAATACCTTTCTAAAAAAGTGGTTTGTCTGCTTCAAAATCTGTGAGAGTTAAAATTATATAATTTATTTATAAAGTAAGTTTTAAGACAATTAACCAATTCATCATTTTTCAGCTATTGCAAAAATGATAGCAGGTTTTTACAAAAAGTTTTGCTCATTGAGATAGTGTGTGACATGTTAGAGCTAGATTTTAAATGGATATAAACAGAATATAGAAATTAACAGGAAAATATGAATAGCTTCACCAGACATAATCTGTATTTCCCTTTTCCCCGTGTCACTTGTGCTCACACGTGGTTTTATAAATGAACAAGACAGAGCACTTTATTCTTAGGAAGTACTGAAGAGGCAACTGCAGAAACAAATCATTATGAAAATGTTAGTTTTAACGTAATACTTTCATTTGAAAAATTAGACTTTAAACCTGTTTACTTATAAATTAATGTTTGAATTAATTTTACACTAAACATTTATTACTCCCATAATAAAAGGTAGGCAATAAAGTGATGAAGAAATGCCAGTAACTATAGCTAGGTCAGAGACTCAGAGACAGCTGTCATGGTTGCCTTTAATGAACTACAAACTTGGATTAGTATTTTTAAAACAATTATTATGATGGCTAACTAATTTTTAAAAAAGAAGTTTAACAAAGTAAAACAACAGAATGGTAAAATCAGAAGTATAATCTATTTGGTATCAGAATATAATATAACCTATTTTTTTCTGCAATTGTAACAACATGAATTACAGTTATATCCATTGTAGACAAATATTTAATATTACTTGACATTTCAGGATAAGCAGTATAGAAGGCACATGAGAGTAAGAACATGATGTTTGAAGACAGAGAGTGGACACATTAGAAAACCAGCTAAGTGTCCTTTTGTCTGGACAATCTCAAAAATTACTTAAATTCTTTGGGTTTGAAAAAGAAAAAATGTTATCTACATCTAGGATTATGTCAAGGATTATATGAGATTATATACATAAAGTACCTGGCACATAGGTACTAAATAAACCATTGCAACTGATCATTGCAGTTGGTAGATAAAGGTTTCTGTGAATCAGCCCAGAAATACAACAGAAGACTGCCTGGATATTAGGAAGGGCAGCAAAGAGGGCCACCCAGGATTTAAGTGATATACAAAAGAACTTTCCATCAATAAAAACTGAGAATTACACATGACGGGAAGGAACACAGACTTTACATATCTCATTTTTTCAAAATGTATATACACTGTTAAGAGTGATTTAATTCAATTATAAACATTCAAGTAACTATACTCTAAATATTGTAACAATCAAAATCTTTATAAATTTTACTTCAAATTGAATGCAAAACTTCAGTTATACACTAATGAGATTTTTTGTAGTACTCTATCAAAAGCAAATATTTTTATGTGGAAATATAATGAACAGTGTATTTCTCAGGCCACACAAGACTAAGCTCTTATGGAAAATAGTTAAAGTATAACTTCCCTAATTACAAAAATATTTAAAATTTATAGGCTAAATTGTAGGGTTCTGTAAGTTATTATTGAAAACCACCATAGCTCTACTGGGTTAATTTTTTTTATGTTAGTAATCATCAAAATACTATCTTCGACTTTAAAAGAACTATAAAATTTTATTGATACTGATTATCCTTATATAAATCACCACATGGATATGAATGGTTTAATTTAAATGACTTAATCCTATCTGTAAGGCTTTTTGGTCTACAATTTAATTATAAATTGGATGCAGATTCAAAAAAGATGGTATATTCATCCTTTCACTGGCACTCCAAATTTCCTGGGCTTCTACTAATATTTCCCCAGATGTATACTTTATTAAGAGAGAGAGAGGAAAAAAACATATTGAATAATTCAACTGGCATTGAACCATAGCATATTTAGTTGATATTCAGACTGTTAACATATAACAGTCTAAAATTAAATTTAGTCTGAAAATCTCTCACTATTATTCCTAAAATGGAATCTGATTTTAGGTGACACTAAATTTCTAAGCACTGACATTCATTTTGAAATTAAAACTGAAAAATTCAAAATAGTCAAAATGAATCTTCAGGAATTAGACACATTTTCGAAATTCTTAATTTAAAGGAAATGCTGCGTTTTCAACTTCAGTATTTTCTTTCAATTATTGAAAAAAAATCTCCTTTTAAACCCAAATTCTCCACCTTGAAAACAATTCTTTTTATTTTTTATAATCACCTTTTTTCTACAATGAAACTCTTTAATTCCAGAAAAATTATTTAATCTTAAGAAGTTGTCTGTGTGTGAATCAAAAAAGATTGTGACGAGAACAAGATACCTAGTTATAAACTGACTTATGAATTATACTGTACACTGTGCACGCCTCAGGGATTCAAAGGGAGGACCATGGCCAGTGAGGCCCAACAGCAGCAGCAGCATGGAGCAAGTCAGAATTGTAGAATTGTAAACCCTTCAAGCAGAACCTGCATTCAAGTGAGATTCCTAGGTGATTTACATGCATATTAAAGTTTGAGCTGCAATGGTAAAACAATTTGATACACTGATATTACAAACATCTGATTCTTGTATCTTAATAATGAAATTAAGTTGATTCAGTGATAAAGTTACTCTACATTTAAAAGCTAGGAAATTTGGGCTCAAAGGCACTTCAAAACTATGTTTTCCCCTAAACTTTCACCCACAGAAGGAGATAGAAGGGAAACATCTATTAGAGGTCCATTTCATCCTTAATTTAAACTCTCTCTTCCCTCTCACTCAACTATCACTTTTCTTTGTCTTTTGAGAGCCCATGAAGCCAATTTCAGGAAACTGATTTCAATTGCATTAGACAACAGCTTTCTACTGAAGTGGGATTATTGAAGGTATAAAAACTCTACTTTTAAAAAGAGATCACCCAATTATCTGGCTTCATTTCACAGGGGGCAAAATCTTTGTGCTATTTCTAGCAACACAATATAAGTACGTGAAATAAACTTTCTCATGTAATTCTAAGAACGTTATATTTGGGGACAAAATAAACCAGTTGTTCTCAGAATGAAAGCAATAAATGGTCATCCGAATTACTCAAGAAAGTAATATTGAGTCTTTGTCTTCTTTTAAAAAGTAGATGATTACTTGAAGTTCTAGAGAATCAGAAATAGTTCAAACTGAGCTGCACAGGAAGTAGGAAATAAGGCTCATCATGTCCTACCCAAGAGAATCTGAACAGCTGCTCTTTAATTTGGGAGACTGGATGATGACTGTGACAAGTGAAAGTGCCTAAGATTTTACTGCGTTGGAGTCTGAATATTTTTTACACCCTATTAGACAAAATGGGAGAAAGGAGAGCTTAACTGCAGGCAAGAACCTGGAGACAGAGATATTTCCCCTATCCTTTATGTAATAACTTGGATTCAGTGGCAGGAAATTACCATATATATGTAGAAAATAAGTGTGCAAAACATGCTCTCAGTTCTTGATAGGCCATTAATCACTATAGGATTAAGCAAATCAACCTTCCAATATCCACCAGAATTCACCCACTGAGGCTAGGATACCATCTGGCTGCTACTCCTCTTGCTAATTTCTAGTCCTTCCTCAGTGCTAACCTTCAAGTAATAAAAGTAGTCTCCTTAAAAGAGATTTAAAATAAAGGCAATTAAAAATATATTTTGAAATTGTCAAAGGAAGTCATCATGCAATTCAGAATATAATATTTTCATATGGGCCCAATTTTTCCACATTACCATTTAAAATGCAATTACATGATTTATGCTAAGGTGTCTGAGTTTTTCATGTAATCATTCAAGAATGCAAAGTAGATCACTTAAATTTGGGGGAAGTCTATCTTTATCACCATTCAAAAAAGATTAATATATTTTCTCTAATTTACAGAATTAGAGACCTTACTCATGGATTTATGGATAAAGCACACATGCATTTGAAATGGAAGTTAATTATCAGCAAAGAACTCACAGCATATTATCTACATTGATTTGTCCTCCAGTATATATTTTAATTTTTTGCTTTCAACAAATATGGTAAGTTTTTTGTTAGCTTCACAGTCATCTAACAGAATGGTACTACAGAGAAATGTTTTGTAATAAAGGATCTTCATCCTCACACCCCCCTATTATCAAGAAGAAAATATTAGCAAGTTTTAGAATTGCCTTTTAAAAGTGATACTGTGACTTAAATGTTACTTTTATATATAGGTCACATCTCCATACACAGAATGGAATGCCTGATGGTTCACAGTTGGATCGTAGATATTGGGAACATGGCTGGTTTTGGAATAAGAAATTAAAATACAATATAAACAAGACACAGAAGAAGTATTATCAAGTCATCAATTTTTACTCTTGCAGGTGTTAGAATTACTGTGGGATCAAGCAGGCGTCCTCTTTTCAGGATGTCACAAAGGCAGGCTACAGTGGAGGTTATGTTGAGCTGGGAAACCTGTTTCATTTCCAGCTTAGCCATTACCTAACGTTGTTGGGCAAGTCATATTTCCGGGCATTAGTACTACCATCTCTAACTTGAAGTTATTCACGATATCAGTGATTTTTACATTGTGAATTCTGGACAAGTAGCATCAGTGCCACCTGAGAATTTATTAGAAATGCTACTTTCTAGGCCCCACCTACTTACCGAATCAGAAACTCTGTGGGCGGGGTTCAGCAATTTGTGTTTTAATAAACCAGCCGAGTGATTCTGATGCACTCTCCAGTTTGGAGACCGTCGGATTGTGTGATCGTCTAGCTATGAGGTAATCAACAAGTAGAACCACCTATTTATGAGCTTCTTAAGTCAAGGACTGTGTCTTACTTAGCATTAGCACCTAGAATGCCTCTGTGAATGAATGAATGATTGGGGATATCGTCTTCATAGTGAAGTTACCTCTGTTTCCTTCCAAATTCTAATTACACTTTATCTATGACTATTTTATGGCAAATGTCACTCTTTTACTATCATCCCCTATTGTTACTGTCATTTGTACATATGTTTTTATCTCTTCTTCAAAACAGGCACCATTCATAACAAGTTTTCCTTTCCATAACCCATAGAGCAGTGGTGCTCAAATTTTACCACGAAAAAAAAATGGAGGGCAAAGATTATTCAGCCCCACCCTCAGTGTTTCTGATTGAGTAGGTCTGAGGTAGGACCTAAGAATATGCATATTTAACCAGGTGCTGCTGATACTGCTGGTCCCAGAATCTCACTTGGAGAACCACCGCCACAGAGCATACCCCACTGGGCACACAGAAAATTCCAGTGTGTTAAAACACAAATACGAATGGCTAGCTTGTGATTATTTGCATTATAAAATAACGTATATGCTTTCAAATGATTCAAAGTTGGGTCCTTTAAACAGTAAGTTTCTGCATTTTATCTTTAATATGATTCATTTTTAATATATAGCCTTTTCAGAATCATACTCACTGTATAAACCAAGGCATACCTTCATTTGGAAAACCACTGCAGAGGAGGGCACAGGTTTGTAAGACAATGCAGTATACTCATGTCTCCAAAATTCTAAAACTATTTCAACTTTGCTATTAACAACTGTATAGAAATTTTAAGTCCAATTAACACTATAATAGCATTGCCATTCCAAGCTGTAAGTTTTCAGAACTGATGAATAAGAGAACAGGCCAGAACTTTTCATTCTATAATATTTGCCTAAAGATGATGTAGAACTTGGAAATACAGGTATTCCAATTTTTCTGGTAATTGTGATCTATTTTTAGTTGCAGTCAAAATTAACTCCTTTCCCCTTATTACTAATTGTCCATTCATTCATTCATTTAACTAATACTGAATGCTGACTCACACCAAGCTCTAGGCACTGGAGATAAAGGGGTGAGTTAAACTCCTCACCCTTACTGGCATACCTTCCAGTAGGAGAAATCAATAATAAAAATCATTTAATATCTATAATGTCTAATGAGCTAAGAAACCTCATTCACGCATACTATACATCATGCATCTAAATGTGCATTTTAACATAATTTTTCCTGAGTCGAAACAAAGTAAAATATTATGGCTGAAATCCCAAGTAAATACTTCTTCAATTACTTAGCAATCCTTCTGTTTTCAATCCGCAGATTCTACAAACACCCCATTGCTCCCCACCTTCCTCCACCTTCTATTACTGGAAACTACACATTTAATCTAAGGAAAGATATATTAATTACAGTTATGTTGCATTTATTCACCATGGCATGAAGCAGGGAGTTACATAAGAGAATGAATTATGGTTGCTATGAGAACCATAATTTAGTATTTTGGACAAAAGTTTTAACTCTATTCAGGTGAACTATATTTAAAGAAAAATGCCAAGAGAAAAATACTCTGAAAGATCAATTTTCTTACAATGAATTTCGTACAGATTTTATCTTTGCTCCAAAATGCACATAAAGAGTAGCAATAAAATACCTATTTCACAAACTGAAATAAGGGAATGAAATTTCAATGGCACTGATATAGGCAGTCATCATAAAATTCACTCATTTTGTCTACTATATCTATTATTTGATTAGTCTTGATAAAATGTTCTGCTTAATGCCAGATTTTATAAAAAGTTTATATTCTGATACTAAAATGTAAAAATCAGTTTCCTGTAATCTATGTAAGCTCTGATATATAATACTTTAAACTCCATTTGGAATCCATTGCAGACAACGAAATCTGTTCATATTCTCTGGCAGAAAAGAAAGACCATGTTTTTAATAGTCAAAGTGGGCCAGCCTTGAGAAATAAGAAAAATGATAATTTAAGTTGTCTTTTTTTTTTAGTATGTAAATGCTGGGAATTCTCATTGTATGGCACTATGTTACCATAACTGATAATTTTTACCATATAATTTTTTAAACTTCATGTTAAAATGACTAAGCAAAAATACTTCTAGAGGCCAATTTTTTGTTTATTTCTGCTGTATTATCAACTACATTTATCACCCCAGATTGTTAACACCAAAATGGCACTACAGTCCCACACTGCATGCATTTTTGATGCTTCCCTGTGGGCTAGTACAAATCAATCCTATTACCTGTAATTAAGAGGGTAAATATTTTGCCAAAATCACCACCACCTTGATAAATCCAAACTACTCTATGACTCTTGAGTAATTCACATACATGCTTTTTCCTATTCATAAAATACTACTCTTCTGAGTTAAAAAGTTTAAAAAGAAAAATTGTTAGTAAATTTGCTACAAAATGTAAACTAGACAGTTCATAATAGTACTTTAAAATTATATTTTAAAAATAATAACCAAATGGGAATTAATCAAAGGGTGAATTTCATTTCTACTGAAAATGTTACATTGAAAATCATTTCCAAGCTAAAAAAGGTAAATGCAAATAATGACATTGTAAAACATCCTACGCAATTAATTTATTTGCTTCAGTTTATGAATACATATATTTTCATGGCTACTGGCTACAGTGATTCATAACTGAATATTTTCCCTTGTTATAGACTTTTTAATTAGAAAGATTAGAAAGAAAACATAACACTCCGCGAAGCCAATAAAATCTAGAGATAACTAAAAAAAAATGCTACAAAACAACAGATGATTATAAAAGAGGAAAACGGAATATAAGAAAAACAGGAGATTTATATATAACATATGTGTTTTCTGTCTTAATTGTGATCACATTACCAAGTAAATCTTGGTTCCATTTTCAATTTATACAAAGATACTACAAATAAAATATTTCTACCAACACCATCCATTTCAATACAAGATTATTCCTATATTTGAGAAGCAAGTTTCAGCTACCCAAATCATTCACTTTCACAAGGTTTTTGTTTATTGTAAAGGATTATTTCATTTACTGCCTACTTTGCTTATAGACTCTTCTAGCTGGTTAGAGCCTTTTAGTGGACTTGGAGATTGTCCTTGCTCATTTACAAAATTGTGACATCCCCTACATACTAGGAATCTTTGATTTCCAAATGTGCCCCCTGTGGAAACATAGAATCATAATTGTCCCAACAGGTAGGGTGCCTAAAGCTTTTAGGGGTATACTGGATAGATTTTTAAATATCTATTTCATTTAAAAGTTAAGGACAGAAACAACCGTGTCTGATTCAGAGTAAATTAAAGATCCGTGTTCATTGCGTTAATTCCACATTAATGAACTTGCTGACAGGATACTGAATGCTATATTCCAGGGGCCGGCAGCCTCAGCGTAAGTGCTAAGCAGAGGCTGCCAGATTCCAAAGGCTCTTCATTACAGTGCAATTGCCACCGCCCGGGCTCCTGCTCCACAGCCTGGCTGAGGGGCTCGGGCACAGGTAGGTGTGTGCAGGTAAGCAGCAGTTAAATGACTGGACACAGTCATTTGTTCTGAAGGTAGCTAAGAAAAAAGGAAAGAAGGAATGAAGGGAAGTCGGGGAGGAAGGGAGGAAGGAACTAATTGTAAAAATGAAAATAATGAGGGACAGGATGCATAAAGTGGATCCTTTCTGTCCCAAAATGAGGAAGTTGGGTATTGATTGAATGGGGGCCTGGATTGAGCTGGAAAGAGACTGAGGTGCCCTGGAGGAAGACGACTAAAGGATGAAAACTTTCCGGCTATCTCCCAGTGAAGACCTAAACGGGTAGGAAACAAAACTGCAACACAGTAACCCTCAACTTCCCTTTCAGGATTCCAATGTAGAAGTCTTTCTACTTAATCGTGAGATTTCCCTGAGGTAATCTCTGGCCACTCAAATTCATCGCTCCAACCGGAACACACTCTCATTTTGAACATTCCTTCTCCTTCCAGGTAACCAAAATCCCCAACAAACATCAATCCCTAAATGCTATGTATTTCTCTTAGGTGTGGATTTAATGAACTGACCAAAATGATACTGTCAGAAGCACAGCAAAAAGTATTGGTATTTTAAAAGAGAAGCGTCAATTGCAATGCTTTGGAGTAAGGAAAGTCTTAACTGCTACTAGTGCACTGTAGGTTCAACCCTCCTCTCCTCTCTGGTTTATGCCTCCTCCACCCCCACAAAGTCTAGTTTAGAGTAGTGGTTCTAGACCAGGGGCTATTTTGCCCCCAAAGGACAATGCCTGCAGACATTTTTGATTGTTACAACTAGGGTGGGGAGGTTGCTACTGGCATCCAGCAGGTAGAGGCGACTAGGGCCGCCGCTGAACATTCTGAAATGCATAGGACAGTTCCCCACAACAAAGAATTATTCAGCTCAAATGTTAATAGGACTGAGGTCCAATTTATTACAGCAGCATTATCACTCCATCCCATAGGCTTCCTCACCTTTGGCCAGGAGAAGCCCTAAGCTTCAGTCAATCCCGAGTCACAATGAATCATAACTTTGAACACAAGGACATCATCTGGTATTAGAGGAACACAGGAGTGGAGTTGTGGGCTGAAGAACATTCCACTGCAGCCTGCAGTTCGTGCTCCTTCTCAGCTCCATCACATTCTTAAGCCTTAGCAACCAGAAAAGAGTACCAAGAACTCCTGCTGAATGCTACCAAAATGATTAAGAAAAATATTTCATTACCCTGACCACTATTTATGCTTCCTCAATAACAAAATAAAAGCTGGCTTGTACAAAAAAAACCACAGAAAAACAAATTTGCTTTTTAGATTAGGTTTTTCAATTGTGACTGGCTCTGCCTGTCATGATGCAATATTCTCTTAAAGAAAGAAAACAAATTTAGGTTTTCATTTTTTGAGCTCAGCACAAGATCGGTAAGGAAGAAGATATGATCTAGAAATATTCTTTGGCAGCTCTAAGTATGTTACAATAAGTATTCCTACAATGTAATTCCTGTTTTCAAAATTTCATTTATCAGTTTTAAAAATAAAACAAAGAGGTTATGCCCAAACTGAAGTTAATGTCTGTTTAGTGGGCAATCTTTTCTAGTTGGATCTTTTCACTCTGCACCTCAAATATAGTGGGAAAATACTTCGCTTTACAGTATAACACGAAAACCACATTTATATAGCCATCGGTTAAGCAGTTCTTAGATTTTTTTGGTCAATTAGTGTGATTTACATTAGTGACAGAGAAAACCATTTACCTGAATCAGATATGGATGAATGAAATGATATACAAAAGGAAAAATAACAGCTAATATGACTAAGATAACTAAACGCAGGAATCAAACTTAGAAATACACTTATAATTTTATTACCTGCTTAAAACATAAAATTCAAAACTATTTAAAATATATTTTAAAATATATTTATTAAAATATATTCTTATAGAATTATACTACTACAGATCTCTAGAGACTCTTTTCTTGAATGAGATATAATTCAATATGTTAGCCTCTAGAGAGAATATTTAAAATATTACATTAATATGTATGTTAAATAACATTAAAATATTTTGAGTTTATGACTAAAATAAGATTTTGAAACCTTTATAAATGGCCGATAACATATAAAATAAAGACCTTTACTCAAGCTATAAAACTGTAAATAATAATCTGCATTTCATAAATGGTTCTATAGCAATCAATTTAGGGAAAAAATGAAATACCTTCACATCAACTATTCTGTTACCTCTCTAATTCTGTAACTTTACACACTTAAAAAGTATGTTGTTAAATTCATGAGATAGTCTACACAAAATGGTCACTAGAACTCATTTTGCAAACCGCAGGAGGTTAATAACTCCACTCTTCAATTCATATGGTTTTACAATAATTGCTATTATTGTTACCTTAAGCAGCTTTTTACCCAACATTTCTTTCTCTTAGTTGGTTCCCTTCTTCCAATAAGCACTAAAGGCATGAGAACAAGAGCTTTTGTATAAAATAACTATTAGCTTAGCAAACTTAAAAAGTCTGCTTGATTCTTTGGCACACTCATTTTTACAAGATTATCTTTTTCAAAAGAAATATCCTGCCCTGAATCTTCTTTACATGAAGAACCCCAAAAGACTGCACACCAACAATTCTTTCTTTGACAATGTAACCTAAATTGTCTTTTCCTTTTTGGTTTCTTGATTTAAAAAAAAAATGACAGCGAATAAATTTCATAAATCTTTTTTCTCCATTTTCCTTCTTCCCTTGGACATGAAAATATAAAAAAGCAAAATTATTTTCTATTAAGTGTCCAATTTTACCCAATCTCAAAAAAGAAGTTGGAAATGACGTGCCAACTGAAATAAAAGAAACGACAACAGTCATTGCACAGTTCCACATGCAACAAAACAATTATTAATTACTTAAACTTTATGGAATCCATTTTTATTTACAATATCCACATACCTTTCAAAGAAAAGTCCCCATGTGCAACAAATTTATCTACCCTATTGCCTACAAGGCAAACCTACAGTATTATAACTGATGACAAATGTAGATATACTTTTCCATGTACCATTATTGCTTGATATATGCTATTCTCACAGATTATGGTGAAAAAAAGCATAAAGTTGTTGCTTTCACCTGACGTCCTCCCATGTGTTAGTCCTTACACCACAGCTAATAGTAGTATGTGCTCAATAAATATTCGTTGAATAATCAATGAATCAATTTTAGCTATGTTTACCAACGTCTCCTGCAACCAACTGAGGTCAATCTCAGGCCTTTTGGGGGCACCTGCATCAATATTCTTTCTCTTTTCTATTTTCAAAATAATTTTTTCTGCCTTTGCAATTTTTCACAATTACCACAGATAAAGCAACCACACATTTTCAAATCTCTAACAAACTTAGCCTCAGGTAGCTTTGTAAGATAATTCAATTTAAAAAGAGTAAGTATAGTCAATTGGACAATAAAGAATACAAATAGCTGTCCCCTCCAATTCATAAAACAGATCAACACTAACAATCCCAAAAACTGTTAGGCCAATTTGTTTTTCCTGTTTGTCTATACCACTTAGCCATTTCTGCTTCTCAAGACTAACCATTTTACTAAGGCCGTAAAAATTGTCATCCTATTATTCATTCTTTTAATGTAAACTAGGTCTGTTCTAATGATTATTAACCAGTTATTAGAATGAAATATCACATAATTCTGATTGTCTTAGACATGGTGAATAACTTTACAATATAGGACATTTTAAAAATATATTATTCCAAAATAAATAGAAGCCTAAAGTTCAACAGCTTAACAGAACCAAGTAGTAGTAATTTAAATTAACAGTAGTAGAAATAACCATAAAATGAAAGCTGAGATAAAAATATTATAACAGAGTTTCATTATACTATCACGAGCCCTCTAAAACTGCCAGAGATCTCAAACTATTAGCCATAAATGTTTATAACTTTTGAAAGTGAACCTTAGTCTCAGAACAGCATATAGGAATGTTCCTTTACCAGAAGGGCAAACTAAACTTAAAAAAAACCTTTTGTTTCATTTTATGTGTAGCTGGAATGGAAGACATAGTTCCAAAGACTATCTTAATAAATCCATGATGGGTAGGGGAGAAAAAAAAAACCTACATTATTCAGCTTCTATTAGAATCATTTTAGTCTTATTTAATGCTCCATAGTCCATTCATTCAGCACATAGTTATTAAACTACTACAGTGAGCCAGATTGTTGTGCTATGAAAATCACAGTAACAGCAACAATAGGGTTGAGTAAAACAATATTTTCATCAAAATATTTATTATTATTATTTATTATTATTGGAGTAAAAGCAAGCAAATATTTAAGTCCAGAAAATAATAAGAATGAAAAAGGAAATTTGAGTTAAGTTCCCTTCTCCCCCACCCAAACAAACAGGATCATGTTATTCTTAACATCTTAATAGTAGCTATTACTCCCTCAGCCTACAAACTGGTATTAAACTCTCTGAATTGTAAAACAGAAATTTGAAATGAGCAACTCTACTATTTGTAATTAGATCTCTACTACTGTTCTTCACTTTCTCAGAATGGATAACAGTATAACTGTATACATGAGACTGAATTAACTAAACACCTGGAATTCTGGCTAAGAAATCGAGTGTTATGTCTGTAGATATACATGTGTGCTGACCACGACCTGAAAATTTAAATTCTCTAATACAATTTTTTCTAGAATCCTTTCTAGAAAGCATGAAAAGTTAAAATCCTTGCCTTTTAATCTTGAAGACAAATACTTTAAAGCATCCCTTTTGAAGATATTTCTTTCAAAGTTTTTTCTTTTTGCAGGGGAAGGGAATGTTGATTCTAATTACTTATTAGGCTGTGTCCCTCTATTGTAATCATTTTCTCATTTAGAGTCAACTTCTGAGTTAACATTGAACACCACAACCAAACTCTTCATGTAAAAATGATTTTAAAAAGCTCTACCTGTATTGAATGAGTCTACCCCTCCATTCACATGCAAAACAGTCTTAGTGTAAAAGGTGTATGTTCTCTTCAGCTGTAGATGTCAATAAAGATTATTCTATGACTATGGTAGACAGCACTCAAAAATGTGTGACATGGGTCTCAAGTCTGTGTCTCTGAGTGTCTAGGTGACTCTCAGTATAGTACTCATTTGGAGTTTGGGCTAGATCCTTAGCTCCCTAAGTGTGGTCCCTAGAATAGTAACATCATAATCACCTGGAAATGTGTTAGAAATGAAAATTGAGACCCTACCGAGGCCCACTGAATAAGAAACTGGAGGAGGGGCCCAGCAATGTGTTTTAATACCCAGGTGATTTTGATATGTAATCAAGTTTGAGAACCTCTGAACCAGATTCTCAAAACTTCAAAATTCTACTCTTATTAGATCAACTATCTTATTTAGAACTAGCACCATGTTTAATGAATTGCATTCAGTCATTCCTAGTAGTCTGAATAAAATACTATAATCGAGATACATTAGTAGTGTTTTAAAATTTACATTTTACAAAGACAAAATTTATATTAGCAAGCTTTTCTCTATTAAGCAGACACTGGGACAAATGTTTGGTATTGTTTTAACAGTGGTGATCTCCAAATTAAATCTTGGTTCTCTTCATATTTATAATGTAGGAACGTATTCTGGCTGTTGTGAAAAATAAATTCATGCTTTTCTGACAGTTAAGGTGAAGGCATTTTGCATCTATTTCTCAAGACTGGCCGCTACATACAGCTTTCTCTCACTTTCCCATTCCCCCTGAGAGAAACACTGGGCTATAATTCAAAAGGGGGTGCAATAACAGAACTACCTGACTAATTCAATTAGATGAGGCATTTTAGGATTCCCACCTACAGGAAATTTTAACCAGTTAGAAAGCATGAAGTCTCATACATTTAAATAATTCTTACCCCAAATAGATCTGGTCCCAAAATGTGATTCAATGAAGTATATTTCAACAATCAACAACATGCAAATTGTTTTACCTTAGAACTGAAACTTCCAAAGACAAAAGTGTTAGACTTAAGAAGATACCTTTAACTTTCCTGAGGCTATTACAAAAGGAGAACAAAAATAATCCTTTGACACGACATAAAACCCAAACCCGGATGACTGTCAGAGACCAAAAGGCAAAGCCATTAGAAAACAGCAGGGGTCAAGTTTAAAAGTCTTCTTTTGCTCCCCAAAAGAATCCCTTCCCACCCAATTTCTGTTTTGCCAGGTGATTGACTTACAACAAACTCCTCCCCCCCTGACTCACTTCCTTTAACACTTAAGTCAGCCTAACATTTTCATTGAAACAAATGCTCTTATCTCTTTTCACACCCTAATATTAGAAAGGGTTCTTACTAGCCAAATAAACTGACATACTCCTAGAAACACTTTTTTCTTAAGAAAAAAAAGGAATGTACCTAATTTCTATTAATTTTGTCAAAAAAATAGTAGATAAAGCCAAAAACCTCAGAACTATTTTCTTGCTCCAGGCACACACAAAATAGCTTTCACTGAGAATCCAAAAAGCATTTATTTTACAGTACTCAGTAAAAGCATATTAAAATCTTCTGCTCTGCCATTCCAGACCCATAAAGAATTTAGTCATGCAAGTGACTAAATCCTGTGCAAAGGTGATTAATGCACCCAGCAACCTATTTCATTTCCAATTTTCCACTTCCAACTATTTCCTGTCATTATATATATACATTTCTTAAATTAGTTAGATACTTGGCAGCATTTTGTCAAAAGGCTTCCAAAAATTTTTTAAAAAGACAGTCAAATGCCAAATGCCTTTTTAAAAAATCCTCCAGATAGTACCTGACACGTCTTCAGAATTTTCAACACTTTACGTCTACTTAGGCAACTAAAAGTACTCAAACGTAAGAAAGAATTTTTACAAAGGCATAAATTTGAACCTTCTCTTAATTTCTACATATAGAACATTTATACCATTGCCTCCCAATTGTGTTTGATAACAAGTGAGATCAGAGTGAAAAAAATGGCAATAGGACTATCGCAGGCAATTCTCTGCTGCTCCCCCACACTGGAATACTGAGATGCCTCCTGGGCAAAAAAACAAGAAAAAACAAAAAAAACACATTTTAAGGCAAGATATGTTAATACGGCTTTAAAGAAACCTGCGCCTGTAATTTTTTTTGGCTTTGTCAAGGGAATAAATCACTTTGTCAAAGGACGCTTCAGACTTCAGCTACACTTCACAGATCTAAGGTATATCAAGTACTCTTGACATATATGGACATATACTTTCTTTTATTCTGTAGAGGTTGTATTATTGACTAAAGACCTTAAAAAAAAAAAAAGCTCACACTGCCTCCTACTGTTAGAAAAAAAACTTATAAGATCAAATATGGTCCACAAAAAGCAGCGTGCAATGAGAGCAAGGAAATTGTGTTAGCCTATTTTCTTTTTAAATCTATTTCCAAATCAAAACTTCAAAAGGGTTGAGATATTATCTATCACCCATACAAATGTACTGCAAAAATCGTCACTAGGTGACTTCAGAATTGGAAACCACCTTCCCCAAACATGTTTTTGTTTTCTTGTGTGACATAAACAGGAAAAAAAAAAAAAGAAAATTAAGAAGCGCCACCCTGCTTTGCCAGATGGATGGTTACTTTTCCAGATTTAACGTAGTATTAAGTGGTTGGTTTCTCCCCTTCCCTACCTACAGTGAGGTAAATTTCTGCATGTCAGCAGAACAGATTCAATATACCTGCTCACCTTCTAATCAGAGGGTATGGTCATACCCAGGGCTTCCTAGACCTAGATGATTTTCTACATATTTAAGAAGTTGGATATAATGTCACCAAACTTGTCAATGATACACTGTCTTCAAAATTTGACAAAAGCTCTTGAGGGCGTCATGTACCTGACCCTGTCCACCTCAGCCATACTATAATAATACTGTATTAAATTACTAAATATGAAACACAGAAACACAAACAATAGCTTTGGGTTTGTTTCTTTAAAAATGACATTTGTATTAAAAGTCTTAAAATGAGGAGACAATGATTAAACGCATGAAATTAAAAATTACAATTAGTTAAATTCTCTTGGTACATCACAACAGCAAAATTTTGCTCTTTGCTTCTGGAGGAACACCCTATAACAAATAATCAAAAAACATTTAAAAATAATATAAAAGGGGAGCTAAATACCTGAAAATTTGAACAAAATGAAGCAAAAACAAAAAAATGAAACATTCATTGCAAGACATGGAAATTACATTTTAAAGTCTGAAAATGATAAAGAAATTCACCAAACAACAGGCCCTATTGTCCTGGCTCCTTCAGGAAGATTACTGAAAGGAAACTGGGAAGTGTTTTGGGGAATAGCAGATTCTGGGATATGGAGGGAAGTTCACAGGTTGGCACCGGCTGGAACAGCTGAGTTTTGAAGGCACTCTGCAGACACAGGGGTGCTGGGAGCCCTGAATCACATTTACAAAGTCTTTGTACTGTATTTTAAAAAGCTAGTCATTAAAATCTGTTACTGCCCAAAAAAAAAAAAAACAAAAAAAACCCCAAAAAGCTAAACTTAAAAAAACAACCACACACACACTCACACACAATAGTACACACAAAAATGTGCAGATCTGTAACATTTTTTTCACAGCTGATAAAAAAAAATACTACCGTTCTCCCCCAGACTCCCCTTTGATACAGTAGGTAAACAAAATAGATTTTTTTTTTTCCACAAATATCAGCAGACACTTTCTGGCACCCCACACTGTATTGGCATCAGTGTTAACAGTCCCAGTTCAGATGTGCAATACTTCAGATTGGATATACTGTAACAAGAATCCAACTTTGCATAGACATCCTCAGAATCGCAATCAGTCACGGGGTTGCCCTTCCAAGCTGGCAGAAAAGGAACCCAATCTTAATTTCCAGCTACTCCTGGAAAACAAGTAAAAACAAAAGTTTCTTCCTCTCCTCCTGCTCCTTCATATGGTCCTCCTGGACTTCCTTCCATGTATTTAAAACTTGGAAGTAGAAAACGGTTGTTGACCAAAAGCAAAAAAGCAAAAAAACCACCCCCCCCTTCGCCAAAAAAACCTTTCCACCTTCTTCCTCAGCTTTTCTTTCACCCCTCCCCCCCATTTTTTTTTTCCAGGCTGAAACTTTTGCTTGCCGGGTGTCAAGCTGCCGATACAGCGCCTTAATGGCTACTTAAACGGGAAATAAGCGTCAACCAAAATCAATGAGAAACGTACATGCTGCAAAGAGCCACATTTCCACCAGGGTCTCGGATGGTCAGGACGGGACACCCCCTCGGAAACGGGGTGGAGGCAGGGGACGCAGGCTGCAGAGGCCAGCCGCAGGATGGCTCCGGGACATCCTGGCCAATGCAAAGTCGTCTCCAATCTCAAAGAAAGAAGAGAAATCACATTTAGAGAGTCGGGTGCGTTTGGCTTTTGTGCGCAAAACGCGGCCGGCGCGCGGCGACCGCGGGCGCCTCAGAGGATCACGCAGGCGGAGCAGCAGCCCTCGTCGCCGTTGGGCTGCGCCGCATAGTTCATCTGCCGCACGATCTCGGCAAACAGCTCGTCCACCGAGGCTTTGTTTTTGGCCGACGTCTCCATGAAGGGGCAGCTCCACTCCTCGGCCAGGGCCTTGCCCTCGCCATACGAGACCTCGCGCTCGCCCTCCAGGTCCACTTTGTTGCCTACCAAGATCATGGGCACGCGCTCGTACCGCTTCACCCGGATGATCTGGTCCCGCATGGGCTTGATGTCCTGGAAGCTCTGCTGGTTGACGAGGCTGTAGACGAGGATGAAGCCCTGGCCATTCTTGATGTACAGGTCCCGCATGGACGCGAACTGCTCTGTTCCCGCTGTGTCCAGTATCTCCAGCACCGACGGCGACGAGTCCACCTCAATCTCCTTGCGGTAGAAGTCCTCGATGGTTGGGTCGTACTTCTCGATGAAAGAGCCGGTCACGAACTGCACGGTGAGCGCGGACTTGCCCACGCCGCCCGAGCCCAGCACCACCACTTTGTACTCTCTCATGGCTCCGTCAGCGCTCGCGCCGCGCCTGCCGCGGCCCCGTCGGGGCTGCGCGCCGGGGAAGGCTGTGCTTGGCGGCTGGACTTCTCCCCTTCCTCAGCTCCGCAGGAAAAACCCAGGAGAGGGTGACGGGGAGCGCAGGGCGCAGAAATCACCAAGCAGGGGCCGGGCGCCGGGCCAGCCGGCGGCGGCGGCTCGTCCCTTGGGCGCGGGTCCCGGGCCCGCAGCAGTCCGCGGCAGTAGGGGCAGTCCTGGCGGCGCACCGGGAGGACAATGCCGGCAGCTTGTGCGAGGCGACGGCTGGAGCTTCTCACCGGGGCAGCCCGAGACGGTGGGGAAGCGGTGGTGGAGGGCTGTGGAGGCGGCTGCTAATTGCGCGTCGGGTCGGGACGCGCGTGGCATGAGTCCCCGCGGAACGTGCGCCCACCGCCGCGGCCCATCGCGCTCTCTCCTGCAGCCTCCGCTGGGCGAGGGCTTCCTACTCGCCGCGCGCAGCCCGGCCCTCCCCGCCCCGGCGAGCATGCCCAGTGTGCGGCCGGCTGCGCCCCGCCCGAGCTACCGCTCCTGGTTTTCCGAGAGGCCGGGCGGGGGCGGGGCCGGGGGCGGGGCTCCCGATTCGAGTCCGGGTTCGGGAGTGGCGCGAGTCCAGGAACTGGATGGGGTACAGGAGGTGAGAAGTGTGTGTTGTGTGTAAGGGGGCTGGGAAGGCTCAGATGAGAGGACGAAGGCCGCTTTCTTTCACGGCTCTGGGGTCCGTGCGCAAGGGCGGTGGCTCTGCGAGGAACGCGTGGGCGCGGCGAGCCGGCTCAGGGGTGGAGTGGGCTGTGCGCTTGCTGACTCCGGTTACCAGAGGCTTGTGGACGCCATTCAACACGCCCCGGGCGGGTGTGCCTCGGGCCGGAAACCCACAGGACATTTTGGTGCTGCCGAGTGCGTGAGCGGTGGGCGGAGCATCCACACCCCACAGCTCTTTCTACCGTTCGCAACATAAACGCTACTCCGCCGTCTCTGGCCGGCTCTTTGCACTGCAGCCCGCGGACAAAGAAAACGGGAGAGACGGTGGGCCTGAGACGTTGCCCAGATTCGGGAAGGGGTAGCCTTGTGTGCCCGAACTCAGTCGGGGCAGGGTCCCTGCGGGTCCTACCTACCCCCACCCACCACATTGGGCTGTGGTCAAAACCCGGAGACCGGATCACTTCCCGATCCAGAAGTCTCGGCGGCGCCCACAGTCAGTCAGGGCATGCTCAGTCGCAGAGCAGGTTTTCGGGCTTGGAAGTAGGAAGCTTTTGCACCACACACCCACACTCCAGCTCAAATTACCTCTCCCAGACTCCGCACTCATTGGTCTCGGGGTGCGAGTCTCACACCCCTAAGTGTTCTCCCATTGGCTGCCTCCAAGGTTTTAGCAGTTTGGGCTGCTTCATTGGCTAAAAAGTAGCCTTCGCTCGCGATTGGTTATTTATAGAGATTGTGCTGAGAGGCGGAGGCACAGCTGTTCTTTCTCCGCTGCTCCCCCCTCTTCCTCCCACTTTCCCAACCCAGTCGTTTTGAAGCTAAAGTGAAAAAACAAGAGGAATTTAGGCGGAGAGCTCAGACCTAAATATAGTTCTTTGTTAGTGTTTTCGAGAGTCTGACTTCTCGTGCCCAGTCACGACTGTCCCTTAAGGGGAGCAGAAAGGGCTAATTACAGTTTTTGGTCCGCAAGAAACCACAAAGTTTCCAAGTTTTTTGCACGGAGGGGGATGGGGCTAGGATGAGAAATGGGCCACTTGGAATTCGTTTCACCCGGAGGGGTGGGGGGAATGTCCGGGCTTGCTCCGTAGGAAACGTCTTCGCTGTCGGGCGGGCAATCGCTAGACTTGGCTCTTCTCGTACTCACGGGAGGTGAGAGGGAGATGCCTCGACTTGTTCTGAGTCTCTCTTGTTCCTCACCAAGGAGAGATGTCAAGACCTGTCTGCAGCCTAGCGCTGGCAGCGGGAGCCCCGGGGCGAAGGGGGTGGGGAGGCCACCGAGCTGCGTCAACCCTGGCTCTGTGTCCTGCCTTTCTTAGCCGATGCCACTGCCCACTGGTTTAACCGACAGCATCAGAGGGATGAGCCGGCAGTGTGCTAACACTTGGTTTCCGTTCCTAGTCCTGCCGTGACTCACTGCTGCGTTTGAGAGTCAGCCTTCTCCAAACTCCTGGTTAAGGCTCCTAAAGTTCGAGTCCGCAGCTTGACGTCCTTGAGCACCGGGCCAGGCGAGACGTGGGCAGCAGCAGATTCCTTGGGTGAGGTGGGTGGTGCTTGCCCCCGCGCCCAGTCCCGCCGGTTAGTGGAGAGAGGGCTTCCACCTTCACTGTCAGAGTGCTTAGATATAATTATGCCTATATAATTCTCCAGAAAAACGTCTCTGAGGCAAATTCACCTAATACAGCTGGAGAGAACCTTGTAAACATCCAATGTTTAATGTCTGCCAAGTGATTTTCATGTACTGTTACTCTGCGTAATAATTACACGCATTTTAAAGATGAGGAAACTGAGGCCCTGAGGTGATCAGTAACTTGCCTGAGATGTCACAGCTAGGAAGTGGACAAGGTAAGACTCCAACCCAGATATTTGTCTGCAGAGCCTGGTCTCGTAACGACAAGGCTACACTTCCTTGTCTCAACAGAGTTCTCGTAGCTTAAACCTAGAGGCAATGTGATCAGACTGCCTCTTAAACTCAAGCAAGAGGGACCTCTGCCCAGAGCTACCCTTTGGCTCTCCTCTGGCAGTGCTCCTCTCAGGGTCAACATGATGGCCCATCTGGAGCCTTGAACCCTCTTCTAGACTGCACTCCAGATAGAACTCTGAATGCCCTGCTCGAATAGTATCAAACCTGCTTCCAGGATCTGCTTGGGACTCTGAACTCACCCCCGTGTCCAAGAAATGGCTTTTTGTTAGAGTATGGACAGTGTTTGGACCTGTGGGCTGAGGTATGCATTCCCAGGTGCTTTGGGCCTCTCCCAGTGCAGGAAGAAGGGTCAGTTAGGATCAGCTTTATCTTCCCTGACACCTTGCAGCTGGGCCCTTGCAGGAGTTCAAGAATTCATAATTCACAGTTGGCTATCCATTTCCTTGTGAGGAGGTATTTGTCAAGGCAGGAGGACAGATCATATTTTGTTGAGCAGTTTGTTATCTTGATTTATAACTTAAATACTTAGATTAATGCTGTGTGGGGCCTCTATTTGTACTCTTGTCCACAAATGTTAGGTGTGGTTCTGATTATGATATAGAAGAAAATGCTTTGTCCTTATAGGCCTGGTATGTAATCTCAAGTATTGGATATCAGTTATTATCTGGGGCCTTGGGCAGGTCCCTTAAGCTCTCCTAACCTTAGTTTCCCTATCTATAAAATGGTGATAATAAAAATTGCCAGCTAGCTACACAAGCAACCTTGGTGGGAATCTAGTCACCAAATGCCTCATTTTACGCAGAGAGAGCTGAGCAGAATTAGAACCCTGGTGTCCCAGCTGCACTTACCATGGTGCCAGGCTGTCTGTGGGGATAATAATTAACAGATAATAGATGGAAACATGCTTTTAAAGCTGTAGCATCCCATACATGTGTCAAATTACTACCCAGACCCAGGCACTCAGCCCCATCTGGAGATACACATCCTCAGGACTCTAGGTAACCTAACCATGTGAACAGGTATTATTGAACCTTGATGGCCTCTTCAGTACCAGAAAGATGCCACAGTATGAATACTTTTTATCAGACCTTCTTCAATAGCAATTTTTGTTACACTCAGATAGTCTTCCACAGAAAGATTTAGATTGGGGCTTTGGGATTCAAAATGAGGCAATGAAAATTGTTGATGTACACATTTTTAAGGTTGGCTACTTCCTCCTGTGAAATCTGTTCGGAGTCTTTTTCTACTCCCACTTACAGTATGAATCATTATCTATCCTGTACCATAATGATTTACATGTCTAGGTCTGGTCACCCTAAGCACCATGTGAATTACTCGAGAGCAGGGTCCAGGGTTTATCTTTGGAGCCACCTCTGTTCCTCATAGCACCTAGTAAAGTAGAAGGCTCTCCATAAGTATATATTGATGAATATGTAAATAGTATTTTATTTCTTTTCCAAACTCTGTGGTGACAGATTACATCAATCTTGGTAAGACATAATCATTTCCTAGATCCATAGAAAAATGTATACCAATGTTTTAGTCTCTCTTGTTGAGTTATAAATATCCTAGAATGATCAAAGTCTACTCTTAATTTGGGTAGAAACACTAAATCAATGCTATCTTAAGGAAAGATACCAAAGCGGCTAGTGGATAAACCCTTCCTCTGAAGGAGACTTAACATTTCCAGATAACATGAAAAAGGATTTCTGGAAAACAATCTAAAGTAAAAGCTACCTGGTAAGGACAGTTTAACCTTTGATACCAAATGTGAAATAAACAGGGGTCCCCTGCCTGATCTTTGCTCACACAGTGGTACTGCTGAGCTCCTTCTAAGACACTGGGGTTGGGCCTTCGAAAAATTAGATTTGTTAGAACAGGAATCTTCTAAGTCCTCAAGAAAATAAGTACCTACTTGTCCTCTTCATTTGTACAATGTTAAGTAGAGGTTTATTTCATAATGTTCATAGTTTTAGCTGGTGCCACCTATACGTAAACAATTCTAAACAAATATTTCCAGTTTTGAAAACACCAAAGGTAAGTCGATGGTGACCGTGGATCATTATTTTAAAATAGAAGTGTGATACTAACTGTGCCTCATGGAATTCTCAATAAATATTCATTAAGAAACTAAAAATGTTACAGCGTAACCACGTATCCACTAGTAGACTTAGGATATTTTATTTTATCAGTGGTCCTTTTTAAATAATCTCCAGTAATGTCCCTAAAAATATTTTTTAAGTCAACCAAATCATTATCGTTTCATGCTATTGATACTATTCAGATTACACTTTGGGTAGCCAACATATCACATATTATTTCATACTACTACATACTATTCATATTATACTTTTGGCAACCATCTTGTAAGAAAAATTATTTGTAATGAGATTTTGTATCTTTATGTCTTAACAATGTCCAAAAATCCTAGCATGATACCTAAACAAAGATCTACCTAGTTTTATAATTTCAGTGTCTTGTCTATATAACTTGTACTCTAGTTCCTTATTCCTATTTTAATTACTCTTCAATGAAGATATGTAGGAGAGTCTTAAATTTTAAATTAAATAACCTCTTAAAATCATTCAAGCTTTCTACGAACTTTTTGATAGGCTAAAACAAAGAAATGGAATCAAAATAGTTATTGTCTCAAGGGCGTTTGTTGGTTTAATATTTAATAATGACCTCAACATACAAATTAATATAGGATGTTATTTTTTATAATGGAAACCGCTCAAGTCTCTGTGGAGAAATCACACTGGGCTAAAGTGTCACCCAGGCTTACCACAAACAGTAGGTTTGAGTTCTATCATAAACTCTTACTAATAGTTTGGCTTATTTTCAGTCTTCTACCTGATTTTAGAAAAAAAAAAAGAAAAAGAAAAAGTTCCTCCTTTCTAAGATAAATGATCTGACCTTTTCTTTCAGGTCTTAGATTTGCCCGACACCCTGATCTGTAGAGAAAAGAACACAACTCGCTTATATACGACTTTTATATGATGAATGTGCTCTCGCTCAAGGGAAATTTTAGAGAGATTTCATTGATCCTGTTTTTCTTAGTTGAAAGCTCAATTTCAAATCCCAGTCTGCCTAAGATTTGTCTCCTCAGAACCTTCCGTTCCAGAGAACCAAATATAGCAAGAATGAGAGAATTGCTTAGCTCCATTAAAAAGAATTTTCCTCTCACTTTCTTTTCTCTCACCAAGCACTAGATTAAAGCAGCCCCCTTTTCTCCTGGAGAAACAACAGTCCACCTCTTCCCCTGATGCACAGTCGAAGCCTATCACCCCTTCTGCAGCTGTGGCTCCAGTAAGTCTTTCAGACTTTGTGTTTTTGATGGAGACAATGAGACTCTCTCTTGGGGGAAAGGAAGTTTCTTTTGCAAGTTTTTCTTTGTAAACCAGCAGTAGGGTCTGGTTTAAGGAATCTGCCTAATGGGGGTTCTGTTTTATTGGCCTCTGTTAGATAATGTAGCAATCAGAAGATAGAAGAAAGGATCTATGTGCGGTGGCTTAGGAAGATAACACACAAAACTGCAATATTCGGTCTATTTAAATAATTTTGTGATTGTTATATTCAATTCTGTCATGGATGTCTGTAACTCTTGACGTTTTTCTAAAATCTGTTTTAAAGCTTATGTATAAAAGGGAGATAATTGTTCCATTATTCAACTATTATAATATGGACATATCACAAAATATAAAAACGAAATCCTTTTCATTAAGGAATTTATGTCCTTAAAAGAAAACCTTATTGCTTTTCTCGTACACTATAATTTTATGGAATTAAAAAGGTGTGATCTTGGAAAACTGAATAAATGTTTCTGTGTTCCTTGTAAGCTAGATTTTCTAAATATGTGGTTCAAACTTATCTGTAAGAGCCAAATAGTATATATTGAAGGTTTTGCAGGCCATACCATCTCTGCTGCAGCTATTCTGCCCTTGTTTGTGAGAGCAGCCAGAGACATTCTGTAAATAAATGGGCATGGCTGGGTTCCAATAATACTTTTTTATGGAAACAGGTGGTAGGCTGCATTTGGCCCACAGGACCATAGTTTGCCATTTTTTAAACCATATATTGAGAGAAAAAATCTTTATTGCTGGAGGTTCTTTTAATCAAAATGAACTACTAACCTGTCATTAGATGTAGTCATAACTCTTAGCCATAAGCAATAGTAAAATGCTCTCAAATAGGGAATATATACCAACCAATATGTCTGTAATTCTGTGTAATTTATGAAATGTTCATATTGCTATTTTTATACAAAAAATGCAAAATTTCATACTAATAATTAAGATATCAGCCATTTTTTATTGGCCTTCTCATCTCTTTGTTATTGATTTGTAATTGTTGATTATGGATTATAGTTATATAATATGTAAGGGGATACTAGTCCTATATCAATCATATGCCTTGCAAATAATTTTATCAGTTTGTTATTAGTCTTTGATTTGTTTGTGCTTTTTTATTGAGTTTGTTTTTTTTTTTTATTCCTATTTTTAAAATATCTCTTCCTTCGTGGGTTTTCTTCGTGGGTTTCATGCAAAAGATAGGAAGACAGCTCACACCCCAAGACATTTTATACAAACAGTGTTTTCTTCTAGCATTTTTATGGTTTCATTTTTTTTATGGTTACATTTTGCTTTGCTTTTCAACTGAAAGGAGAGCATCAGTAAAGATGATGAGACTGAAATCCAAGCAATAGGATGTCCTCTAAACAGGTTTCTGAGGGAAGGGCAGAGGAGTCTGAGAACACTGGTGGCAAGTCTGAGGAAGCATCCTCCCTCTCAAACAGGAAAGAAGAGCCAAGAGAGCCAAGTGAGTGAAAAGTTGAAAGAGTTCACTCTGCAAATAACCTCCTTTCTGTAAATAAAAATGTCAAGGCACCTGCTGAAAGGTGGGGGGCCAGATGTGAATTTGGGAACCTGAGTAGAAATGAAATTGTTTCTCATAGTGACTGTGTAGCACACCTTGTGAAGTTGTTAGGCTACTAAATTTGGGTTACATGAATTTGTGAAGATGCCAATTCAGGGGGTTTTATTATTATTAAGAAGAGTGTTGAGCTGAGTGTCGTAGCTCATGCCTTTAATCCTAGCACTTTGGGAGCCAGAGGCAGGAGGATCCCTTGGGGCCAGGAGTTTGAGACCATCCTGGGCAATAGAGCAAGACTCCGTCTCTACCAAAAATAGAAAAGTTAGCCAGGCTTTGTGGCAAGCACCTGCAGTCCCAGCTACTTGTATAGGCTGAAGCAGGAGGATTGCTTGAGCCCAGAGTTTGAGGTTGTAGTGAACTATGATGATGCCACTGCACTCTAGCCTGGGCAACAGAGCAAGACCCTGTCTCAAAAAAAAAAAAAAAGGTTGAAAGGATATTGATAATTCCTCTTAAGTTTCTCAGATCAGATTCTGTTAAAATTTCTGAAGACTTTTTCTCAGCATGTAGAAATAAATAATTGTAAAATGAATGATATATCTTTTATATGCCCATACCCTTAGTGAAAATATGTACATCAACCTGTGATTTATGTAATTAAAAATTCCATTACTAATGGTAAATTAAATGTACTCAATAAAACTGCCTTATCTATATAGTCTCTCGAGTTTCTCTTTCTACTGCATGCTAAATTACAATAAAACCTTGACTGCCTAAACTCTTAAGAGTCATTTGAGTATTTGTCTGGAAAATGTTGCTATTGTCTGAGATATTCTGTCACAATAAGAAAACTGTTTACTATCTTTTCATTAGATAAGTAGTATGTGTTTACTATAATAAATTTGGAATGTATAGAAAAGCTGAAAGAATAAAAATAACAAATTACTTCAAAACAAAAACCTGACATTCTGGTTAACAGTCTTCTTGTCTTTTTATCATAGAATTAATTTATATATTCCACCAGGTCAAGTTTTCTTGTGCCTATTTTAACTTATAATTCAGTTTAGGCCTCAGGTATTCTATAAACTACTGGTTAGGAAATAAAAGTCAAATAAGAGAGATATCTTAAGTACCTATATAGCAAATAATTTTTTCCTCTTATTTAGTGGTTTTTGATGGGAATATTTATATCTCTTATGCTAATGCTGTTGCAATGCTACTGAGGTCAAAAGTTGCCCAAGAAGTTACTTTCTTGACAAAGCCCCTGATGGCTGCCTAGTTTGGGGTGGTTTGTCTGTCCTGCAGGAGGGGTAAAGCATGTTCAGGTTCATGACCGCTGGGGCTGCGGGACATGGCTGCTCCTCTGCACAATTAACTATTGAATCAAGGGCTTCAGTTGCATTCTCCCAGATGGTTTGTCACTCTTCAGAAATTATCTTCCTCTTTGTTGCAAACAGTGCCCATATGTGTCAGCACCATTCAAAGCACCAGCAGTGACTTCTGCGTCACTAACATTTCTGCTTTCTTTGTCAGTTTGTACCCAGGCTTCTATCTCTTTTGCCCAAAGTTTTTCCTGAGGCTTAAAAGAAACTCTTTCCAAAGTGTGTGCTAACATTTTTGGAAATGACTTAGTCTCTTAAGGCTACGAAGTCTTTATCAGAAAAAAAAAAGAAAATGACTTTTGCTGACATGGTTTCAGGCCAAACTTTTCTTTAAACTCTTTTTAGTTTTGATTTGAATAGAATACCAAGCATAAACACATTTAAAATTGTATATTCATTGTAATAATGGAATGGCAATCCTGAATATCACATGCCTGACATAATCTACTTTTTCATTAAACTTCATATGCAATAAAATTTTCTATCTTTAATACTTTCTATAGGCTGACCCAGGGAGTTACTATTCAGTGGCTGGGAGATAGCAATACTGTCACAGATACCACTGTATTTCCTCTGAAGTGAGCTGAATAATTGTGTAAAAACAGGATAGTTTTGTTATCCTCACATAAGCCTGTGGTTCTGAGAAGATCCTTCACTAAACATAAATAAAAATAGGAGGAGGAGGTTGGGTATGACAAGAGAGACTCTCTTTGAATTTCCAAGCATTATTTGTACTCTGCAAGCAAGAGGTAACACTCTAGGACCATGCAGTTTCCCAAATATTAAACTGTCAGCCTATTCTTATGTTTAATTCAGATAAACTTTCATTATGTATAAAGCTACAAGTTAAATTAGACCAACTTTATGTGACTTATGTATCAAGCTTGAGCCTAAACTTGTTTTATTCTAAGATGCAGGCAAGCCAGGGAAGGAAGGTCTAGGACCAGTAAGTCAAGCCAGGAAATGCACTATTCTGTAAGGGTCCAAGTTACCACTGGGGAGGCAAAGAGAAGAGATAGTTGAGGCTCATAAGTGTGATTCAAGGACAACAGAAGTTATAAAAAGAAAAGGAGATGTCGGTCTAAAGTAGAGTTTACACCTTAGATTATCCCATGGGATTGCCCCAGTGAGTCTACCTGAGGGAAAGAGCCTGCAATAGAATATCAAGATATCTTGGCCATTGAGATCACAAGGTACCGGCAGCATTGGGACCCACAGCTCATGCAATGTTCAATGTCAGAGTCTGCAGCTTTGGTGGCTGCAACAGCCACAGAGGGTCTGGGATAGACCTCTACAGCAGCAAGCAGTCACTTATCCTAGCAGTGTAATAGTCACTTTGGGCATTGACAGTTGCAGCAAAGAATTCAATATAATGAGCAAAGGCAATGGTCCAAACCATAGAGCAGCCAGGGAGGCGGCTCAGAAAGGGCAAGGGAGATAACCCAAAGGGCTCCAGGTGCTATTTGTGAGGAATTAAGGTCGTCTGGACTTCCTATACTGTTGTTAGAGACTAAGGCAAAAGAATAATAATAATAAGATACATGATGGTGGTTGTCTTACCTCTCAGCTGGCATAATGTAGGAAATTAACTTTACAGGGGAAATTGTTTAGAAATAAATTTTCTCAACAAGCCATAAAAGTTTTCTAACACTCCCTTCATCTTCACAGAACTTTTTCTGGGTTTATTTTTAATATCTTCTAAACGTATCTCACATTGAAAGAATTAGAAATACTCATGGCTTTACTTAGGAAACCCAACTAAGAGATGACAGAACTAAACAAATAAATATTTGTTTATCACGTAACAAGAAGTCTGAAATTGAAACGCTTCTGGCCTTCATCCAATAGCTCGGTTAAGAGAAATGCTTCCCAGAAATCAAGTCTGCTTCTGTGGCAGGAAGAAGGTGGCCTAGGAAGGTGGAACAAAGGATGCACGAGGAGAGCCTTCTTTTTATCAAAAAAATAAAAACTCCAGGAGACTTCCAGTTATATTTATTTGGCTAGAACTGCATTGAATGCCCTTTAGCCATAAGGGAGGCTGGGAAAATTGGTATTTAACTTTTCCACCTTTCATAGTAGAGAGAGACAAAAGAGAAATAAATGGAGAATAGTGTTGGGTAAGGCAGCCCATAGCATCTACCCCAAGCACCAAACCATTCTTTAGAATCTCAGTATTCTGTCAATTAAATTTGTGCATAATATTTTCATGCCTGTTCAATAAATACTGGATGAGAGATAGATACGATCTTTTATCTTTTCATTAAAAATTACATTTAAAATGCTGTATTTGTTTTCAAGTCTGATTGTGTACACGATATAAAGTTTTGGTCAACCCAACTTTGGTTTACACAAAAACCTGAAAAAAAATTAACTTTTTTTACATTTTTTGACCCCGCATGTACAACTCATGAAGTAGAGACAGTACTAGAATTTTAGTCTGACAGACTTACTTATAAAATTTGACTTTCTAAGTGTAAAATTTTGGACAACTTAGTTTCCATGGTAGCCAGCCTCCAAGATGGCTCTCACCAATCCCTGCTGGCATTCACATCCTTGGAGAGTCTTCGCCCACAGTGTGTCAGCGTTGGTCTGTATGACCAGTAGAACATGACAGAAGGGATGGTGTGTCACTTCCAAGATTATATTATAAAAGACTGCAGCTTCTGTCTTGAACTCTGAATCTCTTAAATTTCTCTCTCAGGGGAAAGCCAGCTGCCATTTCTTCCGGACATCACGCAACCCTGTGGAGAGGACCAAGTGATGAGGTAAATGAGATCCTTGTTCCAACCGGTGAGAGAAATCGAGGCCTGCCAACAATCAAGAAAATGAACCTGGAAGCTAATCCTGCAGCATTCAATGACTACTGGCCTAGCTGACAACTTGACTGCAATCTCATGAGAGACCCTGAGCCAGAACCACCAGCTAAGCTGCCCCAGAGTCCTGGCTCTCAGAAATTGTGTGAGATAAATGTTTTTTGTTTTAAGCTGCTAAGTTTTTGAGTAACGTGTTACACGGCAATAGATAACTAACACAACTTCTTTAAACTTCACTGTCCTGTATCTCTAAATTGGGTATATAAATGACTGTTGTGAGGATGATAAAACAATGTATGTGAATTTGCCTAATGCTGTTCCTGAAACATAATAAAGGCATAAAATATGTCAATTTGACAAATATTATTTGTTCACGATCATTTTCACATTTACATTTTTCAGAACTCCTTTACTTGTTTAAGATTGGCACAATTTTAAAAAATACCTTTGCCCTTCCTTTTTCACTGGAACTAGTGTAGAATACATGTCATCGTACACAGCTGACTCTGTAACATGGCCTTGGCACTTTACTGCGGTGAAGATGGTTTTGTTATTTAAGGTCACTTGTGTTTAATAATGAATGTCTTGCCCAGAATGCTGAATGGTAATGTCTGATGTGTCTTTAGTGGGCTAACAACTAAATAAAATATTTCTCTATTGATGCAAATAGGTCCTGTCTTCCACTAGAAGGCCTCGGGTCATTTTAATATGCCTGACTGGGGGAACGCACATCCGTTACTGAATCACTGACATAGGGAGTATGTGGCAGAGGTAACTGTCTGCCACACACTCTGCAGAGTTGTCCGGTGTTATTTTGCTTTGTTTCTAGCCCTTTTCTCCTTTCCATTGCCCCATAAATTTCTAATCACAACTGCTGCCAGATTTGCTATACAGCCTCAGATCATCTCTGTGTTCTTTTTGCTTTTTAAAAATTGCTTCCTTATTTCTTATCTTATGCTACTTCTACACCTCAATGCTTTCATGCCAAAAAAAGAGTGTGTGTATATAAATGTACATATATACACAAACATACCCATGTATATAAATGTATGTATACATACATATACACATATAATATACATATATACACATACACACACATATTCTATCCAATTATATATCCAATTGGAATGCTTCCTTTTTTCTTGGTCAACGTAGCATGCTGGGAATACTTTTGGTTCATTGAACTGTCTTCACTATAATTTGTTGCTGGATACTCAGGGCTTGCTTCTTTGCTCCAAGGCAGGACTTTTTTGTTGTTGCTATTGATTTAGATTTTTAAGTTTGTTCTACATCTGCAGTAGTTCCAAAAGTCTGAGGGTTCTGAAATCCTGGTTTCTAGCGAGCAGAGATTTTCCTACAGTACTATGTATAGGTCCCAGGCTCTCACATTGTAATCGTCAATTAGCCCAGCCTCCTATCTGGTCCCTTTGCCTCCAGTCTTGCTCTCTTCCATGTACCAGTCAATCCTATGTAATGCTAGTGGATAGAGCTCATTAAAAAATAACTGAAAAAATGAATGAATCACAATATGGATGACTCTTAAAAGCATAATGTTGAGTGAAAAAAGCCAGACAACAAAATACGTACTGTATGATTCTATTTCTATAATATTGTAAAAGGCAAAATTAAATCATTTTTTTCAGATATGTGTAATTAGAGAGTAAACTATAAAGAAAATCAAAGAATTATGGAGTGGCCGGGCACGGTGGCTCACGCCTGTAATCCTAGCTCTCTGGGAGGCCGAGGCGGGCAGATTTCTTGAGCTCAGGAGTTCGAAACCAGCCTGAGCAAGAGCGAGACCCCGTCTCTACTAAAAATAGAAAGAAATTAATCGGACAACTAAAAATATATAGAAAAAATTAGCCGGGCATGGTGACACATGCCTGTAGTCCCAGCTAC
>CAUYRB010083879.1:0-11567 GCA_963574695.1 Propithecus perrieri
CCTGAGACCAAGGTGGATAATGATGAGCTGAAAGCTGTAGTGGAAGCAAATCCATCTCAACCTATGTGTGAATTAGCAGGAAGGTTTGACATTACTAGTCCGACAATACTGGACCATTTGAAACAAACTGACAAAGTAAAGAAGCTGGAAGATGGGTTCCACGTGAATTAAACCAGCATTAGAAGAGAGATTGTCTCGAACCTTGCCTTTCTTTGCTGTCATGACATAAAGGCAAACTATTTCTGTACTGTATTTTTACATGTGATGAAAAATGGATTCTTTTTGACAATTGCAAGCATTTAGCAATTGGATAAAGATGAATTGGATAATGATTGGATAAAGATGAAGTGCCAAAATACAGTACAAAATCAAATATTCATCAAAAAAAGCTAATGGCGTCTGTTTGATGGTCCAGCACTGGTATTATCCACTACAGCTTCATGAAACCTGGTCAGTCGATTATCAGTGGATGTCTACTGAAACCAACTGGGTGAAATGATTATGATGCTTGCAATTAAACAGTCAAGATTGGTCAAAAGAAAAGGCCAATCCTCTTGTAAGACAATACTCAACCACATGTCGCATAAATGACACTGCTCAAACTACAGCAGCTGGACTTGGAAGCTCTCTGTCATCTACCACTGTATTCACCAGACCTTGCACCAACTGACTACACTTCCTCCAGGCTTTGAACCACTTCTTGCAAGGAAAAATATTCAATTCTCAAGAAGCTGTGGAAAATGCCTTTCATGATTTCATTGCCACTTGCTCTCCAGGCTTCTTCACTGTTAGCATCAACAGGCTACCACTAAGATGACAAAACCATGTTGATAGTGTAGGCACATACTTTGATAAATTTTACTGCTTCTTGTTTGAGATATATTAAACTACACTTTCAATTTGAAATCGAACATTTCATATTTAATGACCTAATAGTATATGGAAAACTTTGGGCCCAAACATCTTAACAGTCAAAATTTTTTTTCTTGAGGATCTGGCACTAAAAAACTTTTCCCCCTTTGGCAAATAATTTACTGTGTTTAAACATTTTCAGTAGAAATTTATCACCAGCTTAGCCTTACCTCACAACAATTTTCCACATGTACACTCTTCCCCACTCCTACCATCACCCATTACTCCTCTCTTCATGTGCATAGCTTACCAATATAAAGAAATTTCTTAATTCAAATATCACAACAGTAATCACTATCATAATTATTACTTCCTCATGGCACCTCACATTGTCCAGTTTAATTATCCTATTGGAAATGTGGTAAACGCTCACAACCACATCATGAAAAAGCACTATTAAATTTGCATCATTACATACTGTGTGGTTTTGGTAAGGTTTGGTTTCCTTAGGCCATATTGGTGATCATAGGCAGATTTTTCCCTTAGCTCACTCAACACTTCATCAATGCCCTTGCTTTTGTCTTGTAATTCGAGCACATAAAATGCAATTATAGATAAAACCCCTCTTGAGACAAGCTTTTCATTGTCTCTCCAAAGTACATTTTCTTCGTGCATTAAATCATACCCCAGGACATCCCACAACACTAGCTGCAGCTTGGATTCTTGTTTCCTCTGCGTCAAAGTGACCAATTATATTCTCATTCTAATACTTCTGAGTTCCAGTTGATTCTCCTGGTATATTTATAGTTGCAATCATATTTAAAAAAAAAACAAAACTCCTGATACATTAATAGGTAATCAATAAACGTAATTTACTTAAAGGAAAAATTTAAATTTTTGAAAAACTAAATTGTAGACTATTTTCAAATCCTAAATTTTCAACATTAAAAAATATTATATACATTTTTATATGTATTGCTGCTATCAATTCTGTGGCTTTTGGCTATAATGGTTGTATTGATTTTCATCTAATCCCTTATAATAACTGTTTTATCTTTCTTGTTATAAGCCATCTGGTCTTTTGAATTTTCAGTTATCATCCATAATATGAGCCTCACTCAATATGCCCAAATGAAATTTTACTTTATTTTTAATGTATTTGTTTTTCTCTCAGTAAAGTAATTATTTTAACAGGAAAAAGTTGATCAAAAATTGTGATCTTTACCTTTTGTATTAAAAATATGTTTAAATCTTCTGCAATTAAATTATCTTATGAATTTTAAAAATACGTTTGGTTTTAGTTTCTAAATGTTACCACATTTTTAAAGGCTTTTAAAGTCTTTTCCTTTCTCTTTTCCTTTTTTCCTTCTACCAAAAATTATTTATTAAATACTTATTTTATACTAGTAACACAGTAGATGCTGACAGTACAGAAGGAACTAAGGCAAGAACCTCATTAGCTTTATCAACCATTGTGTTGTGTTGACATACCTTTAAGTGTTGGAGTCTAATTTTAAAATGCTTTCATTATTTCTTATAAACCATTACATTTCTAAACTAAGGCTAAATATATGATGATAGATTAAAATCTAGATCAGATCATGTTAAAATCTTACTTCTTATATACACCTGATATTTCAGTTCTGCATTATTTAGGGAGAAAACAACATACATTGATGGGCTTTTTCCTACTGGTGTTTAAAGGTGGATGTCTGGGTCATTATCATAAAAATAGGTCTGGGTGAACAAGTTAAGAAAACTCAAAGATACTATAAACGTTGCCTCTATTTTTCCTATGAAAGAAATTCAACTGTGCCCTAAAGGCCTCTGAGATTCAGGTTCACTACTACATATAATGGTCACAAGGAAAGCAGAGCGTGCAAGGCTATGTCTCTCTACCTGCAAAATGAATCACATTTTCCCTCACACGCAAATGGTATCTGATGGCCCAGCCTTACTCCTAAGATCCTACATCTTCCAAAGGAAGAATTCTTTTTTCTTATTTGTTTAAAGGTGACTTTCAGGCTAATGGTGTCCATAATTAGATTATTGAAAATGTTCTGCCTTCCTCCAGGCAGCAAAACATCCGTATCTGGCAACTTCGAGTTTTCTTTACAACAGCGGAAATGGAATGACTATTTGTTTCCCATCTCTCTGCAATGCCTGGAAGACAGAAGGAAAGCAGGAGCTCAAAATATTGTGGATTGCTTTGGCAGCCCAAGCAACCAGCTGTTGACTGGAGTTCCACAGAACTAGCCAGGGATGTCAGTAGCTGACTCTGGCATCTGTGTTATGAATGACATCTCAGGATAAAATCCCTTCTCTAGTTTCTTGGCAGCTTAAAATTAGAGAGTGAGATGAAAAACATGGTTCTCAATGCCTAAATGAGTTGCTGGAATATTTTGGACCTGCTTAAGCCAGTACGAGATTTATAAACATCTCTGACTTTCAGTCCAGGTTTGAACTGATATTCAGCATCCAAAAAATAGTCACTTACAGTGAAAAGCATCTTTAATAGGTTCAAAGGTCCAAAGTTCCATTACCTCTGAAGAAAGAATATTTATAGAGGTTTTTCTGATCTTTCATCTTCCAATGATTGCTTTTCCTAATCAAAAGTAGCAAAGTAAGAGTCTTTCTCTTTTACTGTTTGAAATACAGGACTAATCTTTGGAGGCAAGCAGAAGGAAATTATCCTTTTCACTAGCAATAGCTGTTTAAATTTCAAAGATTATATAAAAAGACATGTCCTTCTTCTGTTTACAGCATTTTAATCCTTTCTGGTAGCAGTCTTGGCTATTATATCACAGTTAAAAAAAATACCAGCTAGTATGTAGACCAAGATGCTCAGTTTACAAGATGGGGAAACAATTCTTGCTAATAGAACATGTCTAAAAGTGGGGCAGGAGATGAATAGGTGAATTAATTCACCATATGCTCAGTCAATTAAGTAAAGTCCTGGCACATTAGAAAATGCTTATCTAATTTAAATAGAAAATGCTTGCCCAAAAATGCAAAGGTATGAAAATAAAAATCAAATCATACATTGATGACTAGTTACTGACAGCAAAATGCTTTACAAAAATATAAATACGTTATTTCAGGAAAAGAAATTGAATTTCACAATTACTTTTGAAAATTCCTTCTTCAAGATCTGTGGAAAGGCTAATACGTATACACACACACACACACACACACACACGCAGTCATGTATCACTGACATGGATATGATCTGAGAAATGTATTGTTAGGCAATTTCATTGCTGGGTGAACATCACAGAGTACACTTAAACGGTACATCTTGCTACATACCTAGGCTACTGGCTCCTAGGCTACAAACCTTTACAGAATGTTACTGTACTGAATACTATAGGCAATTGTAACACAATGGTAAGTATCTGTGTATATAAACATATCCAAACATAGAAAAGGTACAGTAAAAATATAATAATCTTGTGGAACCACAATCATATATGCAGTCTGTTGTTGACTGAAATGTCATTATGCAGCTCATGACTATTAATGTGCAGCTCATGACTATTAGGGTACAGTAAGTCCTCACTTGACTTCATGGGTAGATTCTTGGAAAATAGGACTTTAAATGAAACAATGTATAATGAAACCAATTTTGCCATAGGCAAATTAATATAAACAAGAGTTAAGTTCCTACTGCATATTTCTGTTCACAAAAACATCACCCACTTCTAAATAAAGACTCCAAATGCTTCTAACAATAAACATTGAAATGAAGCTGAGCTATATATACATTTAAGAAAGATTAATACAAACAAGATATTTAATAATTATTTATCCAATTTTTGGTGAATCAGTGAGTGATGGTAGTCGTGGTGGCGGTGGGTTAAATTAAGGAATAAATGTTTACAAAGCAAATACCACCATGCAGTTCAAAAACAAATAATAACAAATGTGGTGAGCTCACTGAGCACTTCCCTACTGCATTATTTTCATGCATTTGTATGATGATCGTATACTTAATGAATTTTTATTTTACAATAACATAATTTGTATTCATTCATTTTTTCATTCTTCCAACCCACTTATTACAGTTTAGGGTTGAGGGTGGATAGAGCCTCTCTCCCAGGAGCTTAGGGTGAAAAGTGGGAACCAACCCTGGACAGGACACCATCCTGTCACAGGGCACACTCACACACACTCTCACACTCACCCAGACTGGGACCATTTAGGCACTCAATTCACCTAACGTGCACCTTTTTCGGATGTGGGAGGAAACCTGAATACCCAGAGAAAACCCACACAGACATGGGGAGAACATAGAAACTCCACACAGACAGTAGCCTCAGATGGGAATAGATTTTTTTCCTTCATCAACATTATTAAAGGGAACAGTGCCATTTGAGGACCTGCTATAAACACACACACACACGTACACACACACACACATATATATGTATGTATATGGTTACTAATAAATATAAATATGCTTCATTGCTAAGTACAAACTCCTTAACAGGAACAGACCAAATGTTGGAAAAACCATGGTAAAATGAATATCTTCTGCAATATTCTAGAAATGTATGTCTTAAGGAAAACATGATTAAATGATGATTTTTTGGTCTGGAAAATGCTGTAGATATTTTTAAGCACCAATTTTGTGAGTAAAACAACATTTAAAGATTTAAAAATATTTAAGTTATTTTAATCTATAGGATTACATGGGAATAATTACATAAGCCATATGGTGATAGCTTATGAAATTACATTTTGTCTATAAAATCTGAAATTCTTTTACTCCCAGTTTCCTTGATGCTTGATTTAATTATTATATAATACAAATTTCAAAATAAAAAATTATTGAGCACTTACTATGCAGGCATTGTGCTAAGAAATTTATAATATTACCTTATTTCATCCTCATGACAATCCTGTCAGTACCATAATTATCTTTATTAGATAGATGTTGAAATAATCTAAAAAAAAAACATGAAACCAGCTCAAAGCCTTACAGCTAGTTATTCCATACCTTATTAACTCCTAATACTATACTATTAAAAATAACCGTATATGTCTTTCTCATCAGTTGCATTTATTCTCAAAATTTTCAGTTTAAAAGTAGGCAAATATCCCTATCACCAAGATTTTATTTACACAAGAGATAACCAGATCCACCAGAGGCCTGATCTTACAACTGGTTACTGCTCAGCGGACGTGAATTACGATGATTTGTCACATCTAGTTTGTTTATATAGGAAAGAGAAGCATAGGATTTACTATATGTTTGTTCCATAAACAAAGGATTGGTACCAAACAACTCATTAGCACATTTGTCTAATAATCCATACAGTCAACTATGCAGTCAGGGCTGCATGCCATGGTGGCCAGAGATGAGGAAAGAGGATGGAAATGGAGGGAACCATTCTAAGACAGTGTCCTTTCCACTGGACAATATAGTCAATCCAACACTCGTCTCCTGATCACCCTCTATCCACATGTGATTCACTGCAACACAAATACCCTCTGATCAGCAATTCTTTACTTAAAATCAAATGGACAGATGGAAAATTTATAACCCAGCAAACAGTGGCTTAAATGGCAGCCTGGCTCATTAAATAAAAGTTAAATAATCTAAAATACTAACTTAAAAATATCAAATATTTTTGTTTTATTTTTATGACACTTGTAAATATCATACCAGTATGTTATTAATTTTTAATATGTTTTTAAAACTAGTGTTGAAACATCTCATTCAGTCAAGGTAGGTGCTAAAGATTTATTAGCCATTCTTGTAATATAAATAATGTTCATATCTACTTTAACATGAGCTAGAGATATTTACTATTTGAAATAAAGCCCTAATCTTTGGAGGCAGACAGAAGAAAATCATCCTTTTCTTTAGCTATTATATGTGTATTCAGTGTTAACATGAGTCACTTTTTGTACATTATATTCTCTTCTAGATTAAAGATACATTGTATTTGACAGTTTTCATTAATCTCTCTCAAATTTCATCATAATTGCGAATTCTAATGGAGATGTATATTCAATTGCCTTTGCTGATAACCTAAAAAATGCCACTGGATTTGTGGGTATAAAAAATAGGAAAATATCACTTTTAGGGCTATAAAATATTTTAATCTAGATATTGATCTTTCTCAAGTATATAGGATGAGAAGCAAAGTAAAAAGTTGTCTCTTGGGCTATTTATATTAGATAATAAGATTTCATTAAAAGAAAGTTTTAGCAGTTGCCTAGACATACTCCAAAAAAGACATTTTCCTCTCCCTCACTATAGAATATAATTCCAAAACTGTGTGTGTGTGTGTGTGTGTATGTGTGTGTGTAATTTCATCAAATATTTAGGTTGGTTTGTCAATTTTGAAAATAGTCCACCCAGGTTTCTGATTGGATTGTTATTGCCATCCTCACCACAAATGGATTTAAACACACTTGAGAAAAGTACTTAAAATTAGAGTTAAATTAATAGCAAAGAAATAATAAATGATTTGGTTATTGTTCAAATAGTAGAAGAATGACTTTCTTTACATTCACTACTGAAAAATAAGAATATTTTACAAAAATGTCCGTACATAGGAAGTACCTGAAGTGCTCAGCTCTAATCATGGGTTTCTCCAGTCTGTCAGTCTTAAAATATTGCAGAGATGAGCTTCCAGATGCCAGCTGGCAGTCCAATTTAAAGAAGCAGCAGCCTAAAGTACCATACAAAAGAGCTTATAGGTTATCTTTATGCTGCATGTCATGAAGTCTGCTGCCATCTTGTGAGTATTCACAAAGGACACTATACTATGAAAGAGTTAATCAGGAACCTAGGTAAAATTCATGTAACACTGCAGTGTTAACTTCCTTTTTAACCCTATTTATTATAATTTTCATAAGATTCTGTTTGTGCTTTCAGACTGCATAATGAATTCATTCGAGGATTTTTGAATATATTCATATCCTTCAATTAGAAGAACAAGTGAAAAAGTTATTCCTCTAAGAATGAATTTGATACAAAATTTTACTTGTTGGCCTTTCATCAAAAATACCATTGCATTTTCAAAGCAATTGTTTGAAGCAATCAGTTAAATATCTGAATTTTATATAGGTTTCTCATTTTTTGGTTGCTCAGGGGAAGTCTGGCTACAGTACCCCACTGCTTTGAAATAACAGAAGCAAGGGAATATAATGGTAATTTAACTTTAAACAAACCTACTGCTCAGCAATGCTCAGCAGCCATAAATGAATACATTTTTTAGAAGTTGTGAATACTTGATCAGAGCCATTGTTCTTTTTAATGTATTTCAGCGGCATTGCAGTTCCTGTAATTCCAAATGGCATCCACTTAAAGTTCTCACCAGATACAGTTTACACTTAAGCCAAAAGCTTAAGAAATGTCAAGGTGAGCATGATCATGACTACACTAAAATAAAGGCCTTAGATGTACAGGTTATAAGCAAGCTGAATACACATGTGCCTTAGTTTCTTTTTTGCTGCTGTAACAGAATACCAGAGACTGGGTAATAAAGAACAGAAATTTGTTTTGCTCATGATTCTAGAGGTTGAGGGATCCAAGAACATAGTGCCAGCACCTGTGGAGGGTCATCCCATGGCAAAAGGCATCATGTGGCACAGAAGTGGCAAACTAGAGACAGAAAGGACAAGCAGCATTAATCCATTCATGGGAATGAAGCCCTCATGACCTAATTGTCTCTTAAAGATCCCACTTTCCACTACTGTTACAATGGCAATTAAATTTTAACATGAGTTTTGGTGGGGACATTCATACTATACCAACATGCTAAAAGAGTGTAGGATTAACTAGATGGCCAGAGAAGTTCACGTATTGAGGGCTGAGTATTAGGTTTATTAGATAACTATGTTTCTTTTTTAATTTTACTTCCTTATGGTTCTCTAACTGTATGACTTTGAGATATTTAATTACCCACCAGCATGTCCAAGAAAAGAAAAAGGAGGGACATCTCAATATTGCTGCAGCCTTGGTAATCTGATAGCACGTCTATACCTGTAAACTGGAGCTAATGGTGAAAATTATATTTTTGAGGCATTTGTAGACTCAAGTCAAAGTCAATCAGGAAGAAGCATTCATTTGTTCATTTATTTGTTCATGCTGGAGAACAGTGTAGGGATGGTTAGGGATGAGAGCACTCATTTGTTTGAATACTAGCTTCATCACTTCCGTATTATGTAACCTTAGGTAAGATGTTTGACTTTCCTGTCTATACTTCAGATCATCATCACAAAAACCTCCAAACTAATATTCATAAAAGGATTAAATGAGAATTCCATTTGAGAAGAACTGAATTAGAACAGAGAGATGCCCTCAAAAACCCTTACTTTCAATACTATAACCCTTGCATTTTACTTGTTATATAAAAATGCTATACTAGACGCTGGGAATATAATAATGTATGATATAGCCTCACACTAAATAAACATAGTCTCATCAAGGAAATAGAAACAAATAATTATAATAGAATAGTTATGATAAAAATGTGAACAGGTTTTATAAAGACTCTTCACATTAGCAGGCGATGAAAGGAAAGGATTCCAGAAGAAGATACTATATGGGCTTATTTCTAAAACATAAAAAATTTCTGATAAGATCCAATTTAATTGAATCCTTTATTGCTACTTGAAGACTTGGTCCCATTGTCCAACTTTTATCTTGTCTACTAATCTTTTACTCATTTATATTTGCAATAGCTGAATGGACATAATGTACAACAGAGAAATACAAACAAGAAAATGAAGAAAATAGACAGAAAATTGGTCATGGATGACAGTTTGCAACCCCCTTTGACAGTGTCAACACCTCCATGCAGTCTTAGTGATAGGCTTTCTTAGACTTAAAAGAGCTAAACGGGTGTGTGTGTGTGTGTGTGTGTGTGTGTGTCTGCGCGCGCGTGCATATAATAAAATAAAAAGCGGACTGAGGAGCCAAGATGGTGGATAAGAAAAGCTGCCAGTCAGAGTGCCTCTGCAAAAAAGATGAATTTTAGAAGAAAGAGAAAAAAATAAGCTAGCAGAGAAACATAGATCCAGTGAGGGTCAGCAGAAAGGGTGCCTGAAACTACAGGAGACTCCACGGGAAGACGTTGCGGAGGAGAACTGGAAGGAGAAAGGTCCCAAGAGGCTTGGAGACCAGCGACAAGGGTAGGTGGAGCGGTTAACTTGCTGCTCCCTTGCATCTCGAACTGCTGGTGGGCTCCTGAGTGGTTGGAGAGACCTGCCAACACCAGCCCAGAGACGGCTGCCGCCAGTGAGCAGTGGCCTCTTGAGGACTCAGCAGTGGGCTCCCAGCCCCCTCGGGGCACCTCCCTGGGCACAGACCCGAGCCTATCAGCAGACGCCATATTACTCCATTCTCTCCTTCCCCTTCCCTTACCCCTGGGTGCCCAGAGAGACAATTTAGCCATCACACGGAGGCATCTCCAAGGAACGGGACCTTTCCTTTTGGGGCCCTACAGCAGACTGAGGGGTACTCAGACTGCGAGTTCCCAACCTGCCAGCCCTCCCAGGTGCTACTTGCCTGGGGACTCCAGGAGAGTGGGGCAAATCCCAAGGTGGAGTGAAATCGATCCAGTTTGGGCGCCCTGTAGATGATTCAAGACCAGCACCTCTCCCCCTGCAGGGTCAGGGATTGATCTCCAGGGTCCAGGGGACAGGTCTGCAGACCAGACCCTATACACCCAGGTCAGGATCGCACTGCCCCAGGGCACAGAAGAGAGATCTGTGAAAGAGCCTACTGAGGAGTGTGTGCCTTCAAGGGCAGATCAGCGTGCTAGAGTGGCAACCCTCCTCCCAAAAGAAGGCTGTGCACCCAGCTCAAGCTACGATCTTGGGTAGGGAACCTCCTGGCCCATGTCACAGCCAGGAGAGATACATCAGCCTGAGGTCCCACTTGCTGGCAGAGGCCTAGGAGAGGCCACAGAGAGGGCAAGAGTGGAGGGGAGCGAGACCTGCTACAGAGTGTGGGTCTTGGACAGCTCCAGTGCCCAAACCCAGACTTTCAGCTGAGTGGAGCCATTTCAGCCCCTCCCGGCAGCTTTGCACAGAAACAAAGAGCAGAAGTTGACCCCTGCTAACAGCAGTTGTGGAGCCTGAGGGCAGGCTTACCCAAGCCAGCCCCACCCAGACTCACTCCTGGTCCTGCCCCCACTGAGGTGAATAAGGACAGCTCAGGTTACGATCCTGGGCCGGGTCCACGTCACAGCCAGGGGTGATCCAGCGGCCTGAGGTCCCGCTTGCGCTTGCGGGCAGAGGCCTGGGAGAGGCCACGGAGGGGGGAGAGTGGAGGGGTGTGAGACCTGCTCCAGAGTGCTGGTCTTGGACAGCCCCAGCCCCCAAGCCCAGACTTTCAGCTGAGTGGACCCATTTCAGCCCCTCCCAGCAGCTTTGCACAGAAACAAAGAGTAGACCTTTGAACCTGCCAGCAGCAGTTGTGGAGCCTGAGGGCAGGCTTGCCCAACCCAGCCCCACCCAGACTCACTCCTCCCACTGAGGGGGAGAATAAGGACACACCTGGAAATCCCAGGGCCCACCCACCACCCGAGGAACAAGAGGGCCTCTCTAGAGGAATAAGAGCTAGCTACAGGACCCAAAAACAGCACTGCAGCTCGCTCCTCCCTGCAAGTGCCACCTACTGACAGGGAAGTCATCCTGCACACCCTTTTACTGCATCTACTGATTCATCATAAAGGGTGTGGTCGAATCTCACC